>JAOXJP010093319.1:0-14611 GCA_025762735.1 Platanus orientalis | reverse complement strand
AATTGAACTACAAAATTTTACTAGTTTTAAAAAAACATAGAAAACTATATATTTAAATTTTAAGGGTTATTTATTTTAAAAAATCATTGATTTTCCTAGGACTTGAATCCAATACTTATTGTCAGAAACAATTTTTATCAACTATGCTATATACTATTGGTAATTTTAAAATAATTAGTATATTATATATAATACATATATATTATGTATGTCAAAGTTTGGGCCTTGGGCTGAGCCCAGGCTGGGCTGAAATAAGCCCAATCTTGACCCTTAATAAAAGTTCGAGCTTTGGGCCCTTGTCGAAACTAGCTTAGGTAGGGCTTTTTTGGGCCAATTTGCTAGCAGGGCTCAGGCCGGCCCAGCCCATACCCACCTCTACTCAGGAGGAACACTCCAGTACAATGAATACAAAGGAGCTAGGTGCGAGAACCTGGGAGAATAATTGTGTCCATGGGGAGATTTGAACTAGTGACCTAAAATGGTAAAACTTGCTCTGATACGATCTTAAATTAAGCAATTAATCGTCTTTCCTAAAACCTTAAGGTTTTGTAGGCCCGCCTCAGATAAGATCTTACACCTTATAAAATAAGAATGATTGTCTATGCCCCAAAAGTGTCTGTGACCACACCACAGACTGACACATTAGGTGTTTTTGAATTTGATCACTTTTTGGGGACCTACATCTCAAATTGAGTACTTTTTTTGTGACACTTTTTGCCCCAAACACACCATGCACCAGCTTATAGTGTAACCACAAACGGTCACATAACATTTGTTCTGTTTATAGAGGTGCCATATCAAGTGCACCACACTCCTGATGTGACCACTCAGGAGGGGGGATCAAAAACCTTCAAAAAGTGAATTGATTCCACCCCCTGAGTGGTCCCATCAGGGGTGTGGTACATACGATATCATCCCCATCAGCTGAGGCAAGTGATCATTAAGGGAGGCCAACAGTATCCCTTGTGGAAAAAATGGGAGCGAATGTTTGTTTATGATTTGGCCAATAGGATTGTGTCTGCTTCCCCCCTTTGATGCTAATCTCTATGGGAGGTCAAGGGGGCGGACACACCAGCACCATAAGTGATTTACACATCCTTCAAAAAGTTTAAATCACTTTCAGCGCTGATGTATCTGTCTCTTGACCCCAGCGGAGGTTAGCATACAAGGGGAAAGCAGACACATCTCCCCTCTTTAATTCCATTGGGATCGGTTTATGAATGCTTCCCTTAACAAACGCTCATCACTGATCCTTGTCAAGAGCGGATACATCAATGTTGAAAAGTGATTTTCACTTTTTTGGGGGGGGGTGCATTCACTTTTCAACACTGATGTGCCCATCACCTGACAAAAAGCCGTGGTTAGTATTCACTAAGGTGAGTATTTTTTATCCATTCACGATTCCCCTAGGATTTTGTATAACTCCTTAACATACGTATTGGGCCTGCCCAGCATCAGAGTGGCTACATCAGTGCCAAAAAGTGAAAAACACCTCCAAAAAGTGTAAATCATATATATATTGTACTGATTTGTCTGCCCTTATGCTGAGTGGACATTATTGACAGATGTTCTGTCCAAGACACTAGGAGGCTTCACATGGCATAAAATGTGTGGGACTCTGAAATTTTATTAAATTCATGCCCATTTGAAGCCTCATTGTGCAAATACTAGACAGAACATCTCTTCCATTTTTCATTAAGGGTTGCACCAAATCCAAGATAACAAACCTCTAGGATTTTTGCATCCCCTTAACAAACACCTAAAGTCTTCTTGCATATATGGTAATACATCACGTCTAAGAGTGAAAATCACCAAGGGATGAATGGGTGGGGTTAAACGGAATTTCAAAATCCTGTCCGTTTTCTTCTATTTGTCATCCTTTGGTGTCCAAGATATGGTGTTCAAGATACCAAATCGTGGACAAAACATTTTCTTCTTAAAATAGCATTCAAAAAAATGTCCTGTCTAGGATGGTGTCAAGGACAACAGGGCCATCATATGGAATAGAATGCATATTCCATGTTCAAAAAATTCATCACCTATCTATTTTATTCCATATGATGTCCCCTGGTGTCCTGGATAGAACATCCTTTTTGAATTAAAAAAAAGGAATTGGGAAGGAATGAAATAAAGTTCTGTCCATTTGTTGGGTACTTCACATGAATAAAATGAGCAAGGGTTAGATGAAATTTCAAAACCCCACCCATTTTGTTGCATATAATGTCCCTGGTGTCTTCAACACCATCTTGGACACCAAATTTTGGACAGGACATTTGTTCCTATTAAAAGAAAAAAAGGCACCAAATTAAAAAGGAAACAAATATTTTTAAAAAAAAAACGTCTATGATGAACTATAAACTGACACCTAGTGTATTGGATTAAAAACATCCAAAAAGTGTTCAATTGAAAAACTAGGTATTTAAAAAGAGAAGTGTCAATCTCTGGCATCCTTACAGAGGTTGTTTCATTATAGACAATCATTCAAAACAGGGAAAGGATCTTTTACTCTAAAATTTGCCAGTCCTCCAGGTCCTCATACCACTGGCTGACATGTAAGATATATATATATTTTTTGGATGTTGGTGCATCTATTTCCATACATTTTTTTTGTTTGAATTTTTTTTTACAGTTTTAACCCTATACACCCCTTGTAAAAACGGTTTTATGATTTTAACCTGAAAAGGAAGTTCTGTCCAGGATTTTGTGTCCAGGACACCAATGGACATCATATAGAATAAAATGGGTCAGTGATGCATTTTTTGAATATGATATATGCATTTTATTCAATATAACGGCCCCTAGTGTCCTAAACACCATCCTAGACACAAAATCCTGGACAGAACATTCTTTCCCTGTTAACCCTACACCCCAGCCTACTGGGTGGGGATACATGGACAAAATTCTGGGCATAGAGGCTCCTTTCGCTTAAAAAGGCATCACCTGCCAGCCTGTGATGCGACCACACTGTAACATAGGGTCACAGAATTTCTGTTCACAGAATATTTGGTTGGCAAGCAGCACATGGCTCCTGCTTTGTGTGGTGAATGTAGGTCAAAGGGCTATGAAGAGCGCGGCAAGGGCGGCAGTAGGGCGCAAGGCTTGCTTCGCATCCACGTTTTGAGTCTGCCGGAAGGCCGTAAAAGCATTTATGTAGAACATGTGAAGATGGAAGCCCAGCGTTCCCTTTCGTGTTAGAAGTTTGCATTTGAAGCGTCGAAGACATATTAAAGCTGCATTGCCTTACAGCTTCCTTCGTTGGTCATTATGTTGTGAGTGTAGGCCCTCGGTGAATTTATTGCCTTAAGACTTTACATGCTGTGATTCCTCCTTTGAAAAGAAAGCAAATTCAGAAAACACTTGCCAATGTGCTGTAAATTCTGGGTGTCCTGACAGTTTGATCTTATGTCTGGCAGATACGCACATGCTTGTGAAATCTTGAAACTGAAATGGGGCTACTTTATTAGTGAGGGAAAATGTCCTGTTCCCAAATTTGTCTGTCTGTGTTTTTACACTTTTTTTTTTAAATTTTGGTGCCTCTTTTTAAGGGGCTGGGATTTGGTGCCCCTAACCTGTTCCATGCTTGCAGGAGGGACACATTTACACTTCTTGGGAGAGGGTGTAAATTTCTTTGAGAGTGGATTGTATCTGCTCCTCTTATCTTCTGTTCCTCTCTGCACCCTGTCAGGAGGGCTCATCAGCGCCGGCAAGTGAAATGCACCCCCCAAAAAGTGAAAATCACTTGTTGGTGCTGATGTGCCCTCCCCCTGACAGGTGCAGAGAGGAGCAGAAGATAAGAGGAGCAGATACAATCCACTCTCAATTTCTTCTTGATGTGATATGTGTTCCTGCATGCAGGGCAGGTTAGGAAGGAGCACTTTAGGAGGAGGCACCAATCCTAGGGGCTTTTCGGGTATCTACATTTTTAGTTGAACACTAATTTATTATTTCTACGATTTTAATCCAAGCACCCTTTTTCGGATCTCTACTTCTTCACCTCAGAAAGGATGTTATGTGGCATTTTATTCCATATGATGTCCCCTGGTGTTCTGGACACCTACCATTTGCATGTGGGGACATGGGAGGACAGACAAATTTGAGAATTAAATATTTGCTCCCTTTAGAAGGGGTTTGACTCATCTCCAGTATGAATGGAGAGCGATCATGTCATGTCTATATCTTAACACTTATCACAATGACTAACAAAGGGTACTTTTAAAAAATACACACTGCTTATTTACTTTGTATTTGGTAATGATTGTCTGTATAGAAACAGACCTCTGTAGGCATGCCATTGATTGACACATGATTTAAAAAAAAATGGTACCTCTATTTGTACACTTTTTTGGATGTTTTTAACCCCAACACAACGTGTCAGCTTATAATTCACCATAAAAGCTACGGACACTTTTTCACTGTAGAACATTTTCTTCTTTACTATATAACATTCTCCTTTAACCTTGTGTCATGTGTTGATTGGTAATGGCAGGTAGTTGTTTTAGCATTCACCTTGATGTCACTGGACCTGTGGTGTGTAGACACGTGGAGAGTGTTTTGATGATCTTCACTATCCTTCTCAACTACCCAAACACTTTCTGGTGACGCATGGAGAGTGACACGTGACAAATGCACAAGCTATTGTCTTTACACTCTTCATTTGAATCCGCATGTTCATGAGGTTTTGCAGACAGGTTCACCCTTTATGATAGGATTGTTCTTTCTATATTTTTTTTAATGGCACATTAATGATCCCCAACTAAGCATGAAGATAGAAAACATCTTTCTCTAGAGCCCTTGATAACCAATTAGAGGGACTTAGAGAACCAAGTTTTAGCCACAGAGATGCGGGGACCATATTTAGTTAGAACATGTGCCTCCTCATTTCCCGATCTATTAATATGAAATAAATATATTTCACCAAATTCAAAACACATAGATCTAATGTAATGTGAGATATCATCTATTTCAAAGGAGAATCGTTTCTGGCCCTGTCTGATTTCCTTAAATTGAGGCTCTGTCTGGTTGTCAAGAAAGGTCAGTTTTCTCGTGATTCTTGGTAAAATTTTCTTAATTTTTCAAGCTGTCTGGCTATCTAGAATGAAAAATCCTGGATTTTTCAAAATTTTCTTATACACCTATCTATTTTCACACAACTTTTGCGTGAAAATCCTCTTTCACATAAAAATTTTAACACAAAAGCTTATTTATTTATTTTTTCCTATCAACCAAACAGCCACAGAAAAAGGATAGAAAATTTCAATTTTCCTTTCTTTTCTTGTTTAATTTTTTTTTCTTTCCTTTTTCTTATCTATTATCTAACTTTTTCTATTCACTTCAAGGCAACTAGACAAGGCCTAAATAGAAGATAAAAGAATTAACAATAAATGAAGAAGAAGAAAGGAAAAGAAAAAAAATCTGTAATTTTCAATCCTTTTCTTATCACTGTTTTGGTTGATCGGTAAAAGAAAAGGAAAAGCTTTTGTATCACAATTTTCCCATGAAAGGAAGGATTTTCAGGCAAGAGTTGTGAAAATAAAATGGTGGCTGACAAGAAAATAGATAGGGGCATGAAAATATTTTGAAATTCCAGGTTTCCTGGTTCTCGACAACCAACTGACTTGAAAATTATTTTCTTTCGAAAAATTCACCAAGAATCACAAGAGAACTAGCCCGTTCATGGCAACCAAACAGGGCGAGAAGGAGATACGAGGGAAAGGTTAATATCTAAAACTTCACCTTCCACATTTCAAGGTTATGAGGGAAAGGATAATATCTAAAACTTCACATTCCACATTTCAAAATTAAGGCTCATGAAAAAAAAGAAGAAGCTGTTGGTGAAACATGTCCCAAATAAGATAAATTTATAGGTATTTTACAGGACTTTGAGCAGTGTGGGATGAGACTATAGCTGGATTCTAGTCTAAAATATATATTCGACATGGTTATCTATGTTCTTAGAGCTCTGTGTATGGTTTTCTGTTTGAATAAGAATGTAAATTATTTGCACTTCGGGAGAAAGAAAAGCTTACCATGTCAACTAGAGAAGATCCTCTACTGCCGTTGAAGTACCCGGAATGCACTGCAACATGTAGACCAAAAAAGTCAAATTCATTTGGATTGGTGTTTTCCACTTTTTTGGTTTACATGTCACACTGGAGACATGCATTGTGCAGTAAGGGTACTTATCTGCAGTAGAGGATCCTGTGACCTTATTCATAAATGGCAAAAGATCACGTTAGGCAAGGTTTCCGCAAGCATGATAAAGCATCTTGCTTAAGCTGTCACGTAGCAAAAAACAAATAAAAAGGAAGGCAAAATCCCAAGTTATACCTTGGGTTTGATATCTTTCTTTCTTTTTTTGTTCTACATGGCAGCTCGAGCAAGATTACTTGCAGAAACCTTGCTTGAGCTGATCTTTTGCCTTCATAAATAAGGTTGGTATTCTTGTTTGGGTAAACTATCTGGGGTTGGCATGGAGACTCTTTCTTTATATTTACATCTGGGCAATAATTATCTTAACTTAAAAGCCACCAAGGGCTGAGTCAAGTGTTTGGATATGCAGGATTGGCTCCATAATCAAGGCTGTGAATGGGTTGAGCTGGCCTGAAGCCAAACTATGTTATCTTATTAGTGTTATTTCAATATGTGCACAACACAAAAAAGTATGAAAATACTTGAATCAAACAAATGAAAATACTTACTTGACTCGGATAATCAAACATTCACTTAACTAGATCAAGGTTAGTGTTTAACACTATGTCCTTAAAATAGATTCGTCCATTGCATTGGTGCTAATGGTCAATTCGGACGTCTGCTTCCCATGATATAACGATCTTCTACACAGAGAAGCAACACTACAATCTGTGTGTCTGGCAAACCAACTTGTGTTGTACCTCTATTTTACACAAACACTGACATGGATGCACTTGCACTATGACACTACTTGTTTGACCAAAAATTGAATTAATGAAATGATGGAGAAACCTCTTATTTATAGATTTTTTGTGTCTGTTCGGAACAGGTGTAGGAACACAACCTTTGATTCCAAATAATCACAAATGATCAATAGTTGCAATCTAGTAGCCAGCTACACATCAGTACAGAACAGACATGTGTGAAAGGGAATGATCTAAGAGACACCTATAGGTCCGTACGGAATGGACATGTGTCAATAGGTGTGATTTAATAGCCACCTGTGTGTCTATTCAGTCTGTAAAACCGTACGAATAAACACACCCTCACAAGGGTAAAATAGTAAAACCTGTTCAAGGAGACATGTCCCCACAGGTATAACCGATTTTTAAAAAAAGCAAAAAATGAAAATAATTAATATTTTTTTCTTATTGACCCAACCCAACCCGGCTCGCCCGGCCCATGTTGGCTAGGTCCTCCCCCATCCACAAAACAGCGGCACCCCTTGGAGCCTAAACTTATGTTCAACATTAGTGTATATAAACACACAAAAATTTCTGGGCTAGTCCATGTGGGACTAATCAAATTTCACACTTTTACAAGTTTCACCAATGATCAACGAGGCACTTTTGGAGACAATTTCTCATTCACCCATTGACTGTTTTGAGCATCCAACAATATGGTGTTGTTCTCCTAATTGAGGTGAACACAAACCCATGTGGATCCACCTTAAACAACATGTGGATCCCACTTTTATTTTAGCTCAAACATAGCCACCCAATCAGATTTTACATAGAAAAATCTGGGTGTTTTCAAAATTGTTTCCAACAATCCCCTACATGAATGAAATTGGCTTACTAAATTACAAATGAAATGCTAATGCAGACACTGAGAGAGAGTACTTTTGGAAAGTCGTTGTATAAGGATAGGTAGTTTGTGGCTTTGAACCTTCCTTTTTGAAAGAATATTGGATTTACTAGCTAACTATTGAACGTGATGTCTTGAACTATTCATTCATTTGTGTAAACCAAGACAATAGAATTCACACAACTCCTTTCTGAGCATAATTTGGTTCTCATGATTATGTTCATTTTGGCTCTGAACACCTCCTGGCCTCATGAATGTTTTAGAGAATTCAACCTAACAATTTTCATTTGAAGCGACCCATTCACACTCACATAGATAATTCTTATTAAGAGTAATTCTTACTGTATTATGTCTACAATGAATATGTCAAGACTTATCATTATACATGTGACTTTGTGCTCTACCTATTGTTGATTGGCTATCACAATGTATACATGCAACAGTAATTCTTCACCTCAAAGTTTAGACAGGCTGGGTTCATAATATTTTGGACCCAAGTTTTAAGCCTGAACTAAAAATAATTGGTTTTACTTCAGCCCAAATGGCTTTGCCCTGCCTGACCCGAACTATAGTATAAATTTTTATTTTTTTTGTGAATAAAAGTTATAATAAAATATTTTATTTATAATCTTAAACAGTTCATAGGCTTTGAAGTTTGGCAGCCTAAACTTTGTATAGAGCCCAATTTTTTAGAATAGGCTCAATTTAGGTTGACTCAATCCGGCTGAGTTCGATTTTGCAGCCCTAGCAGATTGAATGGATGTATCGCATAAGGAAGGCCACTGGCAATCGCCAATGACATGTAACTTTTTTTTTCTGAATAAATTGAGATGACATGCTTGATTTGTATATAAGTGAATACTATTTTTTCCATTAACATTATTAATGCAATCAAAGGTCATGGATTAACATTTTGAAAATCCATAACAATTGCAAAATTAGATTACTTCTTTGTGAAAGGAACTTTTGTTTTCGGGGGAGAGGGGGGTACTTACCTCTCATTAAGGGGATATTGTCTACAATTTAGACCTCTTTACAGTCTAAACGGTCTTATCACTACCAACAACGTCAAGGTGATTTGATTGAAGTTTGAAATTCAAATATGAGGGTGTTAAATAACACCCACTTTTGTGGCAATGAAAGAACCGTTTGAACTGTAAAGAGATTTCAAACTGTAGATGATGTGCTCCCTCTCATCTAGTCTAACATTTGAAAGGACAAAATTACCTATTAAGTATTAATTTAGATTACATTAGACTAAAATCTTTTTTTTTTTTGTTATGCATAGTTATGTAATTAAAGGGTATTATTGATATTTAAGATGATATAATCACTCTTAAACTTTGTTAATTGTTGATGTATGTCAATCCTATGGATAAGGTGAACCAAAGCCATGTAGTGGTCTATGTCTTGTAAGTGTTCTATGTCCTCACAAATTCAAGACATGAAGACAAGGTGAACCAAAGACGTGATGAAGAGACCGAAGACTACCTCGGATTTGCTCACACCAATCAAGGTATAAAACATGCATTGCATAATATCTAAAGTCCTAAAAATGAACTTGATCATGGTGGTAAATCCCTCACAAAACCCAAGGCAAGAAGGCCCAAAGACCAACCCCAAGAGTGCCCAAGGTATGGCTTCAGTACTGTAAGGTAGTGATCTATTAGAGATCTCATGATCAATCACAGATCTTGTGATCGATCACGACCCAAATTCGGGTCCAGTCTAAAAAACCCGAGAGTCGCACCCCTTCTATTGTGATCGATCACGACTTAGATCACGGTCTGACTGGCTGATCCAGTGACCGATCACAAATCTTGTGATCGATCATGAGATGCCCATGCTTAATGCCAAGTATGGAGTCTGATTCATGATCGATCAGGAGATCTGCGATCGATCACGAGGGTATTTTGGTTAGATGCAAAATTTTATTTCCCCAATACGAAATTTTCAAAATTTGAACCCCGCTTTTTTTAAAATCAAAGGCTCTTAAGAGTTGTATGTTTTCAAAGATTCTAATCTTATGGTTATGAGTGCTCCTCACCCTTATAAAAGGGAACTTTTCTCTTTAGGGCAAACTAAAGAGTGTTAGAAAGTTTACCAAATTGAGAGCCTCCTCCCTTGAGAAAAGCTTTTATTTTCTCACTATTTTGAGCTTAAGTAGCTAACATCTCCACCAAAAATCACTTTTCCATTATCTTATCTTGAATACTAAGCTTTTACTATTAAAGAGAACTTGTGGTGAGATCTTTATAAGATAAAACTTGCATTTGACTAAGCTTAAGGAGCACTAGAGCCAAAAGTTTGAAGTTTGTGGGTAGCTAAGGCAAACTAACTCAACAAGGAGCACCCTACTTTGTGCAACTAGCAACATCAACCAACATGTGATAATATTTGTTTTCTTTTGCATTCATTTTCACTATTGACTTGTTTTACTTCTGTCAAAGACACCGGAAGTAGTTTACTCATCGGAGACACCGAGTGTTGTTAAATAGATTGCTAAGGGCAAGTAGTATAGGTTTTGTATAATTTTTTACCTAAGTTATTGTATTAGGCAATCTAAATGAAATATACCTAAGTTTGGTGGTGAGCTTTAAAAGAGTAGACATAGGTCATCGTGCTGAACCACTATAAATCTCTTGTTGTGGATTGAGTGTGTGATTTCTTTTTTTTTTTTTTTTTAACTTTTATGCTTATTATTATTCTTGCACATTACTTGTTTAATAAAATATTTGAGTAAACACCTTATAGCACACGTATACTTGGGTCAAGTTAAAAGGAATAAAATTAATCTAAAATCAATCCAAACATTTGCAAAAAGGGAAAAGATTATTTTTGAATATCCCATTTAGCCCCCTTTAGGATAACTTTATAGGAATTACATTAATATTAAAAAAAAACTAATCTACCAAGAAAAGAATTATAACATCATTCAAATTTATGTTTTTTTTTTTGTAAGTTTATTATTTTCTTTTAATAAAAGTTTCTCATCGAGTTTATTTTTCATAATCAAACCAAAACAATACATATTTAGGTAAAAGCCTGAAAAAGGAGATCTATTGTAATTTTTTAGAAGTCCACTACATATAGATATTTTTGGTTAACCCCTTACATCTAGATTTAAATGTCTCTTTAGTGCCACATGTATCAAGCTCTAAACAAAATAATAAAGAGTGCATTTTTGCTTAGAAACCCTATATATACCACCTTTTATACACTTTCCTCATTCATAATATCTCTCTCTCTCTCTCCCTTCTTCTTTTTTCAAAAAGCTAGAACCACTGAATCTCTAAAACAAAGAGAGTTCCCAAGTAATCTCCTTCTTCACTTTTATTTTAATTATTGTGATTTGGCTTTGTCAACATCTAATTTATTTGTTATGGATGTTTGGTGGTAGGAAAAATCTTTCACAAGTACTAAAAGATTTATCTTGCTCCCAAACACACACAATGCAATAATACTTATTGGTAAAGGGCATGTCAAACCTTGTAGAGGATTATTTGTTTGCTTAGTTGAAGTGGAAGTCATCAAGGAAGGGAAGCCATAATTGTGATTATAGAGAGTTTGTAAGGTGGGAAGCTTTGATTTAAAGGATCATTTTGAAGGTAGCAATAGTAGCAGAAAATATGTGAATTCACCTCTTCTTTTTAGAAGATTATTATTATTACTAGTATTATTATCTAAAACATTGAGAATTGATTATGAAACTGTAAGTATAGCATAATATCATTTCCTAATGCATCCTTACCTCCTCTTATTAGCTTGATTGTGTCAAGGTGATTCTCTCATTATCAACACTGAAATTTTAGCCACGGTTATGTCCATAAGACCTTTGATTCTTTAAAGGGAGGTATCTTGTTGACTGAAAATTGTGATTGTGTGCATGCCTATGCCACGTAGGCACGAAATTCCTTTCCACCTATGACCCCAGACGCCAAATCAAACTATAGGTAAACCAGAAGATTTTCTCTTTGGTTTGTCTAGTTAGCCACCTAACAGATGATTCAGGCGATTGACAAGGGGTGAGGTTCTTCAATCAACAGATCCTTTTTTCCTTGATAGCCAAGGACTTCAAATATTTATAGAGATATCAATAGAAGACAATGACAAAAGGGAAATCATAAGAAATTTTTTTATAAAAGAAACAAATATGCAAATAACAATGCATGAATTATAGAGAATAAAATCATATGGTCGTTGCAAAAACTCAAAAGTGTGCGCGAATGTAAACAAAATATGACACTCGCCACACTGTTGTCGGTGAATGAAAAATCACATTCTCATTCGCCCGAAGTTAAAGGATTTCAAGTATTTACTTTCGCCCCAAAAGTGTGCACGAATGCACTGTTCACATTTGCATTCTTAAAAAACCAGAAACTGAAATTCGATTATATCTCTTTCCAGGGTGGTTATTTTGGATAGCCACGACTCTTATGAGTTCCCTAACTACCCAAGAGATGGGGGAAGGTGGATTCTTCCACAGAAGAATCACCTACATTTTTGGGATAAAGATTTGAAGGATCTTACTCCAACAGAAATGTTAAGGAAGAGATAGAGTTCCTCCTCGACAAGGACTCTTCTCTAACTCGTTTCAATGTCTATAAATACTTAAAAGATCAGCACAAGAAAGAGATACACAGAGATATAGATATATAGAGAGAGATACACAGAGATACATATATCTAAAAAGAGATATATAGAGATAGAGATAGAGAGTGAAGGAGTTAAAGAAGTTGGAAAGCTCTAAAGATTCACCGTGAAGCAAGCTGTGCCCATCTTTTGAAGGTCTGTAAGTTATTTCTCTTTTAAAATAGGAGGGAACACGTCCATTATACTTTTGCAATCTCCTCGAGAAAGATATCATAGGAAGCTTAAGGATGAATCAAGTTGTGGATAGGTAAACTTGCTGGTGTATGAACAAGTGTGATCACATATATTTATGAAAGAATATCATTTTCTCCCCTACTTCTTCTTCTTCATATTTTGCAACTCTATTTTATGATACAAGCTGAGAAGCTTAGAGTTAATCAGACGTTGGTTGTGCTAAACGGCTATAATTAATAAGTCTATCAAACTTGGAGTTTTAGTTCCCCACTCATAAAATAATAAATTAGCCTTTAAAAACGGATGGGTAATTTGTTCTACAAATTTCGCCTCATACACGGCTCAACATTTGGTGTTACAGAAGGAAATAAGAAAATGGCATGTAAGCTAAAAATGAGCTTTTACATGTTGAAGCAAGTACTAAGGCAATGGTATTTGAAGTTTGACAACTTCATAATAGTAAATGACTCCAGGAGATGCCATGCGGACCATTGCTGCTATATTAAAAGGTATGACAACAATTATATTATATTGCTTTTATATATTAATGACATGCTTGTTGCAAGATCAAGTATGTATGAGATAAATAATCTCAAGGATATGTTGTCAAGAGAGTTCAAGATGAAGAACTTGCATGCAACAAAGAAAATTATTGGTATATGAATCACAAGAGATAGGAAGAACCATGTGTTGAGGTTGTCTGAAGAGGACTACATTGAAAAAGTCGTAAAAAGGTTCAACATGAAAACTGCTAAGCCATTCAGTACCCCATTGACAGGGCATTTCAAACTCTCCAATGAGCATTCTCCTAAATCCCAAGAAAAGATAGATTACATGTTCAAGGTATCATATACATTAGTAGTAGGCAGCTTAATGAATGCTATGGTTATCACAAGGCCAAACATTGCTCATTCAGTGGAAGCAGTTACCAGGTTTCTAAGCAAGCTAGAAAATATGCATTGGGAGGCTATGAAGTGGATTCTAAGGTACCTAAGAGGAACTTTTAAAGCTGCATTGATTTTTGGAGGGTCTAAACTTAACTTACAAGGTTATGTGGATTCAATTTGTCAGGAGATTTTGATAAATGAAGAAGTACTACAGGGTATGTCTTCACCTTGGATTCTACAACTATTATTTAGGTGTCATAGTTGTAGAAGATAGTAGCACTTTCAAGTAATGAAACAGAATATATTGTTGTCACAGAAGCAAGCAAAGAAATGATTTGGTTGTAGAACTTGATGGACGAGCTAGGAAATAAGCAAGAGAACTGGTTACATAGTGATAGCCAGAGTGCTATTCATCTGGCGAAGAATTCAGCATTCCGTGCAATGACCAAACACATTAACAAAATGCATCACTTCATATGTTTGTTCTAGAAGAAAAGGTGTCAAGATTAGAAAAGATTCATATAGATGACAATCTTGCAGATATGTTCACTAAGATAGTCATGACAATGAAACTAAAGCTATGCAAAGCTTCAGATGGTCTTCAGGTGTGATGACGGAACATCTGAGCCGCAAGAGAGATGAATCACATCAAGAAAAGAATAGTGTTCACAAATACAGTTGATATAACAGGATATCAAACTTCAAGTGAAAGATTGTAATGTGTGAAGTTTGATTTGAGTTAGCATCTAGAATTCAACTTAAATTCTAACCTAGATACAACCCAAAGAAGAATCCAAATATGAAAATTTTTGAGCGATTTTATGTATTGGATCGGGTCTGAACCGTATCCATATATGTATTAAGGTTTGGGGGGTATTTATATGTTTTGTTCTAGGGTTAGGTGCAAGGAGGAGAAAGAGATTCCGAAATTGTAAATCGTCTTTGGTCGTGTTTTCTTCTAATAGTGAAAGTTTTCCCTGTGACTCTATGGTTTTTCTTCAAATTGATATTTTCCACATAAATCTTGTGTTGTACATGATTTTTTATTCCTTTTTGCTTGTTGATTTTATTGCATGCCATTTCTTCTGCGATGAAGAAGGTAAACGATCCTAACATGTATC
>JAOXJP010093308.1:0-14611 GCA_025762735.1 Platanus orientalis | reverse complement strand
TTTTCATTTATTATTGTTATTAAATGTTGTTAATTTTGAATGTTTATATTTATTACTGTTTGTTTTGTTTTGATTGTTGGAGCGGGGATTGCTTAAATGCATATCCCATAACCAGAAAATAAATGAGTGGGCGTTTGAGAGGTTTTATCCTCCAAATGAGATGTTCCAACTTTTCATCAGTGCTTCCGGCCTGATCTCCTTGGTCACAACAACGTATAGATTTGTAAACAAGGTAGTGGTCTCGGCGTTTTTGGAGAGATGGTATCCAGAGACCAATACTTTCCACATGCCATTCAGGGAGATGACCATTACCTTGGACGACGTCTCATGCCTACTTGGGATTTCGATTGTTGGCCGAGCCGTCTCTATTCCTCATAAGTTAACAGTGGATGATGCAGTCACCTTAGTGTCTGTGGAGCTCGGGGTGTCGACCGAGGATGCGAGGGAAAAGCTTGTAGCCGTTTGGAGTACGTCTGTGCGGTTGGAGTGGTTGAGGAGTATCTTTGACAATGTGGATGATGAATTTGATTCGACTCAGATTGAATGCGCAGCCAAGGTTTACTTATTATTTGTATTGGGTTGTACGCTATTCGTTGACAAGTCTGCTATGTGGGTGTCAGTTGCTTATCTGGAGTTTCTAAAAATTTTGTATGAAGTGCAGGAGTATGTGCGGGGTGCTACAGTCTTAGCCATCTATACCGTCATCTAGGATCTATAACTTGAGTGGAAGTAAAACAGATTGAAGGGTATATCACACTGCTTGAGGTTTGAGTGTATGAGCGTTTTCCCTACTTCACACCAAATTGCAACTGAGTTTATGAGGGAAACGAGCCGCAGGTCTACAGGGAAAGAGACTGGGCCACTTGAAGGGAACTTGCAGGTCATGCGGGCAACACTTGACACATTAAGCCCTAATGAGGTATTATATTAAACATACATTTTATTTACGTCAATTATGTAGATATTTATTTAGATTATATAGATTTAACTATTCTATTACCTTGATTACTTAATTGAAGTTTATTTGAACTTGTTTTTGTAGGTGTGTTGGACCCCATATGAGGACCCTGTCTTCCGAGTGCAATATCTATTTAGTGATATTGCATTCTATTATGGCAAGTTGAAGTGCATTGATGTGGTCGAGCCTCATCACCCGGACCGGGTGCTGCGTCAGTTTGGTCGGTTCCAATACATTCCTTCCCCTCAAGTGGCTCCTACTAAATGTTTACGTGGTGTGAAGCCCAATCAGTATCATGTGGATTATTCGTACATTGCTATGTTCTCGGACTGTTGGGAGAATCACTTGCTCGGTGATAGGTTTCGATCACGAGAAGTTGCATTTCCTAGAGAATGTATCCTGGAGTACATGCAATGGTATTTACGGGTGTCCCACCCGTACGTACAGAACCCGAGTCCCGATCCACGTATGATGTCAGCCAGTCCTCACACACCAGCGCATCCTCGGTGTCAGATGATCCACGTCTAGTTGGTGCATTGGGTTATTTGGAACCTATGGTCGATCATGATTCTAGTTTTAAACCCTCGTACGATAACTTATATCATGTTGTTGAGTCATCTGTACACCGGCTCCGTGACTTGAGATTAGATCCACCCGCCTCTTCCGAACATACAACTGCTCCCGCTGCTTCTGAGAGATGTACTTTCTGTAATTTCTTTTGTCGCAAATGCCGTAACTTCGGAAATTAGATGAAAGAGAGAGAGAGTCCGTTGTAAACGTAAACTTGTTTTGTTTCTTAAGATACATTTTTTCATTTACTTTCATAAATTTTGTTTCTTAACATTACGACTTAATATTACATCTTTATTTATTTTAAATTCATTAGTATATGAGATTTCTCTGGTACGGTTATCATTAGATTCAAGTCAATGAGGTAAGATAAGAGCTAAGATCTTCAACTCCCCTCTTACTAAAAATGAAAATAAAAATATCTTCAAGATTAGAGACGATCACTGAGAAGGTACTTGATGACTTTCTTTTTCGGCTTGGATGTGTCCATGAGAGGCTTTGTTTTGAGAAGTATGGAGATATAGAGAGTAAGCAATTGAAAGCATAGAGATGATAAATACCCTGGAAACATCCCTGATTTGGAGTTCATATGCAACAAAATAGAAGAAAAAAATAGGAAAAACAACAATCACACAAAGAAGGGATGAGAGCAGACCTGGGGGTGTTTGGACTTCTAGGTCCGAACATACTTGGGTCTATTCGGACCTACAGGTCCAAACATTCCTGGTTAATATCAGGTTCTGTTCGGACCTCGAGGTCTAAACATCCCTAGTCTGCTCTCATCTAAGGCTGTCCGAACACCCCCGTATTTATTTAATCAGATATCAAATCGGAGTTGAATATTTTTTGGATATTTACGAAAGCATTAAGGACCTAGGAACTATAGAGATAGAAGACAATTGATACATCAATGAGAATGGGGAACTAGGTATCGGGAGCTTTCTTTCATTCAAATTGGGAATGGGAGATGAGAAATGGGTTAAGGATAAGGTTATGGTATTCTTATGTTGTATTCTACATAACATGTCCTATAACATTATTAGTGGATCAAAGTCGAATCGAACACGGATAATAATCGGATAGTTGACATATGAACTTCAAATCCTCTAGAAACGTTTACGGAAACCATGTAATAATATGAAAATCATGAAAATTTTACAAAAACATCGAAAACTTTACAAAAACATACATTTGTGACATATGTTGTGCATGTTTCAAACACCAAGACTTAAAAATATATAAAAACCATTACATACATTATGTCATTATATACATAACGAAAATATATATCAATCGTCTAAATTTAATGCCTCTTGTGTAGAAACTTCCGAACTAATGTCTCAAAATTATTGTATCTGAGGTTGATATGCTGGAAGCTCCCATCCAGCTACAATGGGATCGTGATACCGATACCAATTTGTTACTATTAGCGGTATAGGATGACCCGACTATAAGAAGACCTACAAAAAATATGATAACATTACATAATATTCAAAACAATTTGAAGACAACATCTTTGAATGGGCGACAACAATTACCTGAATGAAATAATTTCCATTCACAAACCCAATCGTAATTTCTTGGCGGGCAACTGCAGACAACGGATGTGATCTAAGTGGCAAAAATGTTAGGCATTGTTGCATGCTCAAGTGATATAATATTACATCGTAACATGATGCTATCAAATGGTCACAGTCTGACATTGTCATCCAATAGAAATATCCTAGGCAGTCATCAAAGTATGATAGTAGTTAGGCCAGCTCATCAACTCACTGGTAACTTCCATATATTTGTTTATAATGTGGGAGATGACTCTGCAACTCACTTAGCAATTCCATTCTTATATCCCGTCAACTGTTTTCAGGATATTCGAGCAATCTAGCAATTGCCATGAATCCACAGTTTCCATAAGCCGCCACATCTTTAGATAAAGCAATATAAGGCCTTATTCCCTCAGGAAATGCCCGAACAAATGTCATTGATATTTGTTTTGTCATCATACGGGTACGAAATACCTACAAAATACACAAGAAAACATGATATGTCAAATAAACGAACACATCATAATTTACATTGTTATTAAAATATTGGGCTTACCTTTTCCTTTGGTCTTCTCTAAGGGTTTGGGTGACAGGATTGCACTGGAGTGTCACTTGTACTTGTAGTTTTAGGGGAGAATAACTATCCTGCATTAAAGATAAAATTTTGAATTCAGACCATTCACACCTCATAGATGTATCAATCTTTGCGTGTGGACGACCTCTTGTAGTTGTCTTCATCTCCGGTTCGTTTAGATGTGAACTGTCTGGGGTTACTATCTCTCTCAACTTCTTTAGCATCTGTAACGTTTTTGTGGGATCATATTCATTGAACTGTTTCATAAACATTTATACTTCGTCAATACAATCGAATTGTTGCCCTATCTGGTTTGAAGTACCTAGCATGTCAAGCTCACGCTAATGCGGATGTATAGAATCAAGGGCAATTAGGCGACCATCCATCATGTACTGTGCAATCTCGTGTGCGCATGGTAACTCGTATGTGCATTGATAAACACAACCACATGCAAAAACATCAACACCAACAAAGTTAACCCGCTTCACTTCACACAAAACTATCTCCATCGCCTTTATTAAAAAGTTGCCTCGAAGCTCTTTAAATTTAGAAGGCTTAAAGTTGTGTTGGACAACTATCTTACTCTCGAAAAATGCTTTTATGCTTATATGCTGCAACTCAAGCAACGTATGTATATGATTCCAAGAGGACTCAAAATCCCATTTATTCGATCCGAGTTGCTTTTTTAGCTTTGCATGTGCACTCTCAACCCTATTCGTTGTAGTTGTCTTGAAATACATCCATCGATCCGTCAAAGTAGCCACAAATCGAGTACATCCGGAAACGTGCTGAATTTATGATTCAATGATGCAAGATTTTGAAAGTATTCTTCTTCTGTCGCTGAAAACACCAATACATTCCAATTCATGATGAACCTGTCCCAAATCTCTTTTGTAAAAAAAAAAAAAAAAATTCTTACACTTTGCAAGAACATTCCTACTGATGTGTCATCTACACAGTAAATGTGTAGCATTAGGAAACATTGTAGAGATTGCATTCATCAAAGCTACCTCCATGTCTGTCGTAATAATTTAAGGATAAACACTATCACCAATCACATCACGCAAAACACTTAGTGCCCATGTGAAGTTATCTTCTTTCTCATATTGGAGATATACAAAGGTTACAATGAAGGTCATGTCAGTGGATGTCAATCCAACAATCTCCAAAAGGGCCATACGATACCTATTCATCTTGTAGGTACAATCCATGATCAAAACATATGGAAATGTATGTAGCAATTCTAAACTAACCAGATGTGCCCAAAATAAATTAGTCACGATCTCGGTATCAATGATTTGTCTATGACATTTGATGTATCCATGCTCTATTAATTGTCCCAATAATAGCTGCATTTGAGACCTTCCACCATTCTCTGCCGTTCTATGTCTCTGTTGTGCATTGTATACTGTCTTCATTATGGTAGCATTTAAGGGGTCTCTTTGTTTAAGTGTAGCCAAAATATTCCTAGTTTTACCCTACTCTTGGACATGTCAACCAATAACGAAATCTCTTTTTGCGTCAGTCTTCCAATATATGAATGTCCCTCTAGATGATCTGCAGCCGAATGATTATGTACACCACACACTACTAACAAAATCCAATCATCATCAATGGGTAGCTTTTTACCCTTCAATTCAAACGGACATCTACATTTCTTACTACCTAACACCACATGTTTTTTTTATCTTGATTCACATATTTCTTAGGTTCTTTGTACTGGCCACTCCTCTCACATGCAAGGGTAATTCTTGGTTTCTTTGAGGAAGCACTTGAATCTGACTTCTTAGTGACAATAACAAAACCATTTCTTCGTCCAACCTCGACCACCCACTTACATAAGTCTACTCGGCTCCTGAATATCTGTAAAAAAAAGTAATAATATAAGTCTTTGAAGCATAATAAGTTAAAAAATCTTCACACAGTAACTCAAAATCAATTTGAAAAGATTTACCTCGTATGTGATAAACTCACTGGTATAATCCACTACCATCTCGGTGGAAACCTTACTAAATTGGCTTGAAGTATCACCCTGCAGTTGGAACATCATAAAACAAATCAATATAGCAAGCTAGAAGTGTTTGGGCCCAAAAAAAAAATTTCAAGTTTGTTTGGAGGTATAGGTCCGAACGTACCCAACCTCCGAATATGTTGCGAAATAAAATTCATAAAATGGAAAATACTTACCATTGATGGATTTTCTTGCTCGGATTCGACTCTTTGATGATCCATTGGGGATTAAAAGCTTTCACACAACAATGATGTTACAAATGGTGTAGGGTTTGGTTGGGAGAAAAATGGAGGAAACGAGTGTTTTCGTTTCGGTTTTTAAGAATCAAACGATTTAAAGGAAGAGGGAGGGAGTGGGGTGAGCAATTTGATGTTTTAAGTTTTTTGTTAATAAGGGTAAATAGGTCATTTCATAGAAGGGTATGAGATGAAATTTTAAAAAGTCTTAAAATGGGGGTGTGGTGATCAATTTCAGGGGTGCCAATAGCCACTCTCTAGTAGGAAATAGTGGGATATAGCCTATTTTATAAAATAAGTTTTATCTACAGGTCAAAGATAGGCACTTGATAATAGAGGAAACGGTGGGTCTTGCAGTTGTTAATAGAGTACAAACTGGTGAAGGCTGAAGGTTGGGTTAGTGGGCCCAACTAGCTAGGAAATTTTCAAACCAAAACCCACGCTGATTGTGATCACTTTCGGTGCAAACTGTGGAGTTTCCCTCTCTCTACTGCAAAATACCCACCCTGATTAAGTGTGATCACAGCCGTCTGATGTTATTTTAAATCTATTGATGAGATAGATAAGGATCATCCAATTGGGTCAAATAAAATCCTGCCCGTCACACAACACTTACAATACATTTTGCTACAAAACATTTCAAATAAAATGGATGAAATGTTGAAGGCAAGAGTGACAGAACAAACCACAAAGGGACGCTTTATTTGTAAGCCCAAATAAGTAGTTTTGAACTTGAGATATACATGGAAGAAGAAGCCACACCTAAATACATGAAGCAAAACATAGCTCGCTCATATATATTAGCATATAAACACTGAAGAAAGAAAGCCTCTTAAAACAGGTGGTGATGTTTCTTCCCATGAGATTCTTCTTCTACTTTCTTTGCTACTTTCTTCTCGTGATGCTCGTGGAAGGCGAATCCGCCGCTCCCGACCGCGACAGCCGCTGCAATCTCTTCTTTGATTTTGTGCTTGTGAGCCTGCTCTGGGTCTTTTTTTGCCTTATGCTTCTCGTACTAAGAAATTTGAGAAAAGCCAAAAGAAGATAAGAGTTAACCAACTACAAAGCTTCCAAAATCTCATACAAAACTAATCTATATCTTAATCATTTCTTCTATATAAGTAAAGACCCAATTCTATGTGAAGAAACTGGCTAAACTTACAAGAGCGTAGGCACCAGTGGTTCCAACACCTAGCACACCCAGGTGCTCAAGGTTCTTGTGGTGCTTCTTCTCCTTCTCATAATCGACAGGAGAGCTATCGTTGGTGTAAGTGCTCTCATTTTCAGACTTTTCTTCCTTTTGGTGGAAGAGGTGGTGGTGGTGCTTCTCCTCAGACATGGAAAAGAAAGGTGATTAGAAAACCAGAAAGCCGGAAACCTGATCTTAAGAAAGACTGCAAAAGTAAGGATTGTTATGGGAGACTATGGGAGGTGCTTAATTTATAAGATTTCAAAGAGGGAGTTGAGCACCCCGAGTACAGGACCTTGTGGGGGAGGCACAACACTGACGTGAAATCTTTGCCCAAAAGAAAATTTTAGTAGTTAAATAAGTTGAGTTGTTGATTCCAAAAATGCATCTGTTAATTAATGAATACTAAGCTGCGTTAAGATCTTAGAATTTTGGATAATTGGGTCTCTATCTTATATTTAAGAAATTAAAATATAAGTTTCTGGGTTTAAGATACTAATCAATTGATGCTTATCCACTTTGAATTTCCATTTAGATTAAACTTGATCACCCTTTGATCCATCCTCATGAAGCCTCCATGACCCATTGGATTCAAGTCCCCCCCCCTTTTGGATATAAAGATATCATGTTAGAGGCCCTCAGGATTTGGTGCGCCCCCTTAAAGTGTCCCTAATGTCCTCTTACATGAACGGGGATACATCATGTCAATAACTGATTTACATCCCCCTCAAAAAACGTAAATCACTTTTTGGCCTGATGTTTCCCAGTGAGGATTTTATATGCTGACCCCTAACCTCCGCTGCTAGTCAAGTGGGCAAGAACATCAGCACCGAAAGTGATTTTCACTTTTTGGGGTGTGTAAATAACTTTTGACATTGATGCGGGCTGTCCCTTGACCTAGGCGTTTTTTATGCTCTGCGTAGAATATCTGTGTCCGATGTTTCCCCTTGCATGTACGTTAGGGGCACTTTAAGGTGGAGCACCAAATCCCATCTGTTTTAGAGGACATTACCTTACAAGCGGCAAACATGTAAGTGATCAATGTATTTCCACATTTGACGGGATCGCAGCTGATCACGTTTAGCTCACAACTATGTGATATAGGGCATATTCAAGGTTTATAAGAGGAAGATACTAAGACATTATGATTAAGATCTTGAAAAAAAAGAAAAGAAAAGAAAGTAGATAATTTAATTTTCAAAATATTGATTCAATTTCTTTCTCTAACAAGCCTATTACAAGTTATGAGTATAAAATCAAATAAATTGATTTGGAGAGTGATTGCCTGTGACCAAAAAGTGTCTACCGTCGGGCCACATCTTGACACATGATGTGTTCTTTTTTTATATATAATTTAGTTCCTCTTTTTGGACACCTAGTTTTTGAAGTGAGCACCATTTTTATAGTTTCAACCCCAAACACACCACATGTCATCTTATAACACGTTCACAGAATCACATACACTTTTTGGTCACACTAACAGTTGTTCTTGGAGAAGGATTGTCTGTTGACACAGGCCTATGTAGGTGCAACATTGATTGACACGTGATGTGTTTTTAAATTTGGTCTCTTTTCTAGGCTTGAACGCTTTTTTGAACCCCAAATACAATATGTGTCAGCTTATAATTCACCGTAGCCACTACGGACGCTTTGTCATCACAGTTCCTTCATTTTAAAGTCGTGAAAGTGACAATAGAAAAAACCCATTTGGACCAATAACTAGGCCCATTAGGTAGTGCTCGGTGAGGGGCCCATCTAAGGACGGTTGGTGGTGGGTGGGGTAGGGGGCCGTGTCGGCAAGAGCATAATTCCCCAAATATTCACTCAAAACATGGACCCCACATACTTAGAAAATAATTAACAAGAAGAATGCTACCATGTTGCGCCCTTTAGGTCATCCTCCATGGTTGTGATCTATACCTAGGACGCAAATCTGCACAAAACATATCAATCAGAAATGTTCAATCGTAGTGATTTTCTATAATAACTCGATAAATCTTGTTTTGGAACCAATTGATAAAATCACGAGCAATGACGCAATTATCGGATGACTCTAATTATCAGATCGGTTTAGATTTGCACTGAAAAAGTAAATTGAGTAAATTTTCTATGATAATGTAATAGTCCTGTTTTGTTACAAGGTTTCAAGCACTCAACAAAGAGCCTTGGGCGAATTCTCTTGGCTTCTGTGCATACAAAATCTATGCATGATACATATACAGGGACTTGGGAGTGCTTGGATCAACACTGAAAAGTGACAGGCAAGTGACTCAAAAAGTGTAAATAAGTTTTTTGGTACTGATGCAAGCACTGTCAGGTCCCTGCACATATTATGCACAAATTCTATACACATAAAAGCTAAGCCGTGGATAAATAATCCCACATCGGTGGGATAAAGTCGTGTGTGTATTTATGAGGGTTGTCAGTAGCATTGAAAGCTATGATCACTTTTGATATCCACTGTAGAGTTTCCTTCGTGAATGTATGTGTTTACCAAAAAAGAAGAAGAAGCCCTGAACGTATAGTCCCACATCGGTTTGATAAAGTTGTGTGTGTGTTTAGGAGGGTTCTCATTGGCATTGAAAGATATGATGACTTTTGATGTCCATTATGGAGTTCCCCTCTACGTGTGTGTATAAAACAAAGAAACCAAAATTTAGGTTTGTTTTACGTTTACGACTCCCAGCATCTAGTAATTATGTTACAAACGACCTTGTTTTGATTCCCTTCAAAGAACCCATTACAACCCTTGTATAAACAATTATTTTCTAAATTTTGCGGAAGATAGCTAAAATGATGAAGAAATGGGTGGACAAAAGAAGGCACAACTTATATCATAATTGGAAAAAGAAAATCTAATAAAAAACAAAATATGAAATAATAATAAATTTCTAATGAATTGTGCTGCCTATTTAAGCAACTTCCTAATATAAATTCTCGTACATGCCAAAAGGACTGTCACGAGATGAAATTGTCTACAACACTAAATCACCATACAGTCAAAATAGGTCTATCATAGCCACATAATTAGCTATAATTTGACATTTTCAAGATTTGAATATCAAACTTCAGTCAAATTACAACCACTTTTGTGGGGAATCGGTTTATGAACGCTTCCCTTATCAAACGCTCATCACTGCTCCTTGTCAGGGGCTGACACATCAGCATTGGAAAGTGATTTTCACTTTTTTGGGGGACACATATTCACTTTTCAGCGTTGATGTGCCCACCGCCTAACAAAGAGCAGTGGTTAGCATTCGTTAAGGTGAACATATTTTATCCATTCACCTTTTGTGGGTGTGATATGACTGTTTAGATTATAGAGAGATTTAGAATTGTAGATGATTTCCTTTAGGTTGTCACATTCTAGCCCTATTAGATCAACCTTGTCCCCATGGTTGAAAATTAGGAATTTCTTATAGATCTTAAGCCATAATTGTAAGTTGTGTCCTCCTGGATCCTGAATTGCAGATTGTTGACTTGATGCCTGTTGCATAAATTAGCAAATCTCCTTCCGCATTTTTTTTTAGGGTCGACTTTCTTCTCATTCATCTCAACTTTAAAATAAAAACACTATTGTTTTTTAACGTCCAAAAAATTCTTTTTATCACACTTGAAATAGAGGCCTATTTAATGCTTTCATTGATCTTCTTTAAGGTTAAGTGCTTGAACCTAAGTCGAGGAAAATGAGGAACATTGGAAGCTTAAGGATAATTGTTGTTTTTAGACCCGTAACATGTAGGATATAGTTGGACTTGGCACTTATTTATTTATTTCTTTATTTTTTAACTCAAAACTCCTTTGTAAATTGTCCTATGAAAAGGTACCTTGTATCAAATAACTGAGCTAGAGATATGGCATTGAAAACTTTTCTTAGTGATTGACATTGAACATTATTACAAATTAATTCTTGACCTGTTCAATAAATGCACACATCAATCTGTGCTGCAAAATATCAGGGATTCGATTAAAAATCACCCGTACTCCACCTCAAATTCTCAAAGAGACACGGTCTATTTAAGATTCATTAATTCCATGAAATAGTCTTTTGAGTGATATTGGTCTGAAACGAGGGAGGAATCCTTTCATCTTTGGAGCCAATTTTCATCCGTTTTCAAGTAAAATGTTGTAACAGTGTTCCTATGTTCTATTGGGACGAAATTCATAAAAGTTCTCACTTTGATAAGACAAATCTCAGGACTAGTCCATCAAATTGTAAACATTGCAATATATGGACATCAATTTTGCGTTAGTCACCAATTGTGGCTTTGACACTCTATAATTGTTCCACGTATGGCCTGGCAAGATCCATAATCTAGCTGATCCTTGTGGAATCCACGATCCTGTGATAGATGGTGCTCAAGGTTGACTTGTGGCATGCGCCCAATGTCATCGTTGCAAAGGTAATCAACTATCCTTGTTTTGTAGGTGGTTGATACAAAGACGTGTATGTTTGGCATTTGATAGAAGCTACTTCACCTCGAAGCCCCATGATCGATTATTGCATAGCCAACATCATCTCTGCCAAATTATTTATTGTTACTATTGATTATTTGTTTTCACTGACTTTGATTTTGATGTTACATCATATTGTTCAGTCATCTCATATCTAATTTGAATGTGAGTGCGAACCACCAAATGTAATACTCCTATTCTATTACAAGGTTTCAAAGCACTCAAAAAAAGAGAAAAAAACAAGAAACGTATAATGTTAGAGGGAGTTCAGACCTTCAAACTCCTTCGAGAGGTCACACCTATGCATATCTCAATTGAAATTGAAAATATGGTTGATTCCCTCTAAAGAACCCATGGCAACCCTTATTTAGACAATTATTTCCTAACTTGCATCATAATTATGAAAAGAAAATCTAGTTAGAAACAAAATAAGAAATATTAGTAATTTCCTAATGTTTCATGATGCTTATTTAAGCAACTTCCTAATTTAAACTCTCCAACCAAAAGGGTCATTACCAATGAGAGATTTTCAAAGTATTCCATTCTTCGGTTTTCTCACAAAAACAAAGTCACAATAGCATTTTGAGCCCAAAATGAGATAATTTAAGGGAATAAAGAAAAGATATGGCTAAACCAAGATTTGTGGGTCAATAAAATGAACAATAATAAAACTGTAGATGGTATTGTTTTGAATTTTGATGGAAATTGACACTTGCCAACTAGGGTCCCTTGACACATAAGACTTATCTCAAAGTATAAATCAGTCATGGCCAGGACTACTACTTACCAAATGTTTTGGGCAATCATGATTACCAAACAATCATTGGCTTTAGACATGATAGTTTAACAAAACATCTTCAAGATACATTTTCAGTCAGCATGATTGGCCCAAAGACGGTGGCAGGTGTCTACCACAGTCAAATTACCATTAAGCTTGGATATGCTATTGAGGCTTCAAGTAGCCAATTGGTTTGTGTTATTTCAGTAAACTCTATATGTGCACGATTCTGTAAAATATAAAAGTATATTTGAATTAAAACAAACAAAATCTACTTACTTGATTCGATTGATTGAAAACTTAATTTAACTTGATCAAGGCTAGTGTTTAACACTGTATCCTTAAGATAGATTTCAACATTTTGTTCCTCACACTGGTGCTTACGAATAGTTCGAACATCTGCCTCCCAAGATACAATGATCTTTCATACACAGAAGAAGCATTAAAAATATGTGTTTAGCGAACCAACTTGTACTTGTATATTTTTCTTACACTGATACTGACAAGAATGCACTATGATACTAATGCCTTAATTGAAATTCGAATGAATGAAATGATGGACGGACCATTTATTTATAGATTGTTCGTATCTATTCAAAACATGTATAAGAACACAACCTTTGATGTTTGAATAAACACAAATATACAAGAGTTGCAATTTAGTAGCCACCTACACATTTATCCGAAATAGATATGTATGAAGGGGATGATTTAAGAGACACCTATGGACACACCCCCACAAGGGCAAAACTATAAAACTTGTTCATAGAAACATGTCCCTTACAAGTGTAACCGATTCTAGGAGAAAACAAAAAGAAAAAAAAATAGCAATTATATTTATTTATTTTTATTGACCCAACCCGGTCCGGTTTGGTGTGCGTGTGCTTAAATATAGGTCCAGCCCATGTTGGCTAGGTCCTCCCCCATCCACAAAGCAGTGGTGCCCAAACTTATGTTCAATAGTAGTGTATATGAACATACAAAATTTGATAGGCTAGTCCATGGGACTGTTCAAATTTTCCATGGGACTGTTCAAATTTCACACTTTAACCAGTTTTACCAATGATCAGCTAGACACTTTTGGAGACAATTTCTCATTCACCCATTAACGGTTTGAGCATCCAACCATACGATGTTGTTCTTCTCATCGAGGTGAACACAAACCCACATGGACCCACCTCAAATGACATGTGGGTCCTACTTTTATTTTGGCTTAAACAGAGCCTAACAATCAGATTTTGCACGGAAAAACCTGGGTATTTTTCAATACAGTTTCCAACAGTTTGAGGGTGTGGGAATAACACTATGGGCTTATCAATGGCTTACTTCATGTAATAGGTCCATTCAAGTCAAAAAGACATTTTGAGTCTCTTATTCAAATTTGAAACATCATAAAATCATGAAAAAAAATGTGACCCTCAATGAAAATATCTGCAAGTTGATCTTGGGTGCATTCCAATCATAACTCAAGATCCTTGTGGGTTACCTTTTCTCTGATAGAATGAAAGTTCACTTACAATATACTTGCCTTGGATTGAAATACCATAGAAAATTTCAAAGCTCTCGGAAATATGACTAAAGCCATGTCCTTAGCTATAGTACGTGCAATGCCTTTATGTTCATCCGTGGATTGATTCTTGGAGCTTATGAGATCAAATTGCATCCAAGAATATATATATAAGTCATTGGTGGAGATATTAGGAACCTAAAATTTGTATAAATTACAATATGGACCTGCACCCTTACATACTACACAAAGGTTCTTATAGAGCATTGTTAAACTTTAACCATATAGGCTTATTCCGATCTAGTCTTGGTTTTTAAATCCATGGACCACAAATTCAAGTATTTTAAAGCCATTAGTGAGCCCACAACCTAAGAGATTGGTTGGTTTATCCATTCTCTTCCTAAAAGAAAAGATAAAGTCCAAATGAAATAAGACTTGCTTTCCCAGTAAATTTTGCTATCAAGGTAGGTATTGGTTATGTTGGTGGGGGGAAAACTTCTCGTCCATCTTAAAATCTTAGGCTGTCTTTGAAAAACAATATCAAATTATGATTTAGAATTTAAAAATGCAAAATGAGATTTGATTCGGTTCATTTAGGATGCTATTGTTGCAATCTCTAGAACAAGATCTTATTTTGAGACAATATAAAATTGTATTGAAAATCCAAATACTATCTCTTTTCACCCCTAGGATTTGGTGCCCCCTCCTAAAGTGCCCTTAACTGCCTCCTCTGCATGAAGGGGCGGGGGGGGGGGGAGGTTAGGGACACTTTAGAAAGGGACACCAAATCCC
>JAOXJP010093297.1:0-14612 GCA_025762735.1 Platanus orientalis | reverse complement strand
CCAGTGTCTTTAATTGATATTTTCATGTTTTTATTTTATTTATATTTATTTTTAACAGCCATTAGTCACTCACCCGTGTTTACACGGGTTCATTTGCTAGTCTTAAATAAAGCAACTAACCGTCTCTCCTTAAACCCTAAGGTGATAAGCTGGTTAGATACCATCTTAAATGAAGCAAATAATTGTCTCTCCTAAAACCCTAAAGTAATAGGAAAAGTTAGATTTAGTGTACCTAACATATAATTTAATATGCAAGATAGAATTTTTATGTAAAAGACTTTTTAATTGATAGAAGAGATGAAAAATCTTAACAAAAGGAGAAAGGATCCATTACACCCAAATTTGTTTGTCCCCTGTATCCCCACACCACAGGCTGACAAGTGATGGATTTTTTAATTTGGTGTATGTTTTAAATTGGGAGCAAATGTTCATTTGAACAATTTTTTACAGTTTTAAGCATATACACTCCATTTTTATGGGTATCTTTTTTTTTTTTGGCCTTTTGAAACTGTTTTTACAGTTTTAACCCTATATATCCACCCATTGTCAGTGAGGATTTTATATGCTGACCCCTAACCTGCGCCGACGTCCACCGATGGTCAAGCATGTGAAAATATAGCGCCAAAAGTGATTTTCACTTTTTGGGGGCATGTGTAAATCACTTCTGATGCTGATGTGGCCACCGTTTAACCTAGGCATTTGCATACACCGAGCATAGAAAAGCCTTGCCGACCCATTGTGCATGTGTGGGGACACAGGGGAACAAATAAATTGAAAGTAGCAGATCCTTTCCCTTAAAAAACACCCAAGAATAAGAAGAAAAGTTTAATCTCTCTTGACAAAATATTCAAAATATGTAGCATGAGAATCAAGACAATCAACAAAAAAAATCCGATGAATTCATGTTTGAGAGATATTCCAGTCCAAAATCAAAACCGGACTGCCCAGTACTGTATTGTATTGACCAAAAATACTGAATTTAGCCACCTTGACCGGTAGATTTAATTAAACGACCAAATCTGCATGAATAAAGCTTAAAACCAGAGGATTCGGTTGATTATGTGTCACACATTGCAGACAAGGAAAGTTTAATCGGTTGAACCAGTCAGAAAGAGTCAAGCATGCTTAATAAGTTAAAAAATAGTAATTACGTAAGCACATATATAATGTCATTGGATTGACCCGCTGGTCGGATATGTGATCTAGCCATTTTGCTGAGTTGACGTTTGGGTCGATCACGAAAACTATCATGCTTGGATCAATAAAACAAGTCTTCATTCAAACTATCATCCAACCCCCATTAAAAAAAAGAAAAGGAAAGACAAGAATAATAGGCATAATAGGTGATCAAAGCTGCCTTTTCTGAAACACTACTATTAGCCGTTTCATCTAATTCAAACCATTCAAATGAATTGAATAGTGCATCAAAGGATTAGAGACCGTTGGATCGGTTGCTCCCAGGCACCCCAAATGGGACCAATCAATGTGTCCAACCTCCAGTCAGAAGCGAACACGTGTATTAATATGATATTCTTCTGCAGTGTTAAAACCAAAAAGATAGAAGATAGAACAGGCCAAAGCTAACTTTTCAATCCTTACCTGCAGCGGTATTAGAGGTATAAGCCATGATCTTTCATGCCGAAAGAATAAAATTCCATTTGAATGGCTTTTGTACCTTGGAATCCGGCTGTGGACCCCACATAAGAAGGGAAAGGATCTGCTACACCCAAATTTGTTTGTCCCCCATGTCCCCACAGCTACAGAATTGCTGACACGTGATATGGTTATTGGAATTTGGTCGTCGGAGCAAATGTTCATTTCAACTTTCAACCCTGCTGGTACCTATTTTTTCATTTAAAAACCTCACCTGTGTAGGGACATAGAGGGACATACTATTTTGGGTGCAACAGATTCATTCCCATAATATAGCATGTTAATGAGGCAGAGGGTGCGTACGTGTTGAACAGTGACGACCTCGCCGCCTGGCCTATCATGAGTAGCAGACTCGTGGCATTCTCTTTGCCCCTCAACCACCTGCGTGTCGCTCAAACCATGTCTCACTTCTCCCTGCTTCGCCGCGTCAAGTATTACGTGCCACTTTCAGCCTTCACTGCTCACTCACACACTTCCTATAAGTTTCTTACAACACTATACCACCAAGAATATCCAAGAAATTAAGACGAAGAAATCGTTGTGTTCGTTTTATGTTTGGCTAGTTTGAAAGAGAGAGTTTCATTATCTTTAAAGAGAAAGAAGAGAAGAAAATGGCATCAGGACAGCAGAGACAGGAGGTTGACGCTAGGGCAAGGCAAGGGGAGACAGTAGTCCCTGGTGGAACTGGTGGAAGGAGCCTTAAAGCCCAGGAGCATCTCGCTCAAGGTTTATTTCTCTCTCTTCTTTTTTGATACTTTATTGAAGTGGCTTTGGTTTGCTTGATTTGACCCCAAAAAAAATGACAGGAAGGAGCCGTGGAGGGCAGACGAGGAAGGAGCAGCTAGGGACCGAAGGGTACCAGGAGATGGGTAGAGAAGGTGGGCTTAGCACCACGGACGAGTCCGGCGGGGAACGTGCAGCCCGAGAGCGGATTAACATCGATGAATCCAAGTTTAAGTAAGAGTGGCTAGTTTATCTTCTCTTTATGGGTGTTCTGTATTAGAATAATGTGAGACGGTGTGCGTAGGCATAGTTGCAGTATATAGAACTTCCGAGTGTAGTACAGTAGTAGTGGTGGTAGGAGTGTTAAGTAGATGTTTAGTTGTATTTTATGGGGGTTGGGTAGAGGCTTGTTGTTTGGACGTTGTCTTTAGTTTTAATGTATTAGAGCCTCTCCGGGTTATGTCATGGTTGCTTTTGGACTTTAATGTAAGTGATGTTTAATATTCCCTCTCTCTCTCTCTCCTCAGCTACTCAAATGTAAACTGTAGATAATCAGAGCTCTTGGGAACCATTCTCTAGATTCTCTTCTATAATCAAGAAAATGGATTCTGGAGATTCTTCATTTTTGGGAGCTATTTCATAACTAGATGAACGTTTGGTAACATTTAATATAGAATTCATTAGTTATATTTTTTGAAGCAGAATGTTGTTTGGTAATGACCTTTAGAAAATGTATTTTTTCTTGATTGATATAAAAATTTGACATATTGTTGAATATATACAACCAATAATCATAAAAAAAATCTGTAATTATCATAGTTTTGAGAAGTGGATAGACCAGACTAGGCAGTTTGACCTGGTTTCACTGAAACCAGCACCCTAAACAGTTCTATAAAAGCTCAAAACTGTAATGTATCAACAATTGCATATAACCGACAAGACCAATCAAAACCAATAAAACCAACTTTTTTTTAGCAAATTAAAAAGAAAAAATTTAGAAATGTGTCTTTCTAAACTCCAATCCCACTTTCTAAGAATTGTTTTATTTTTTTAGTATTTTATTACATTGTTTGGTATGTCTAAAAATAAAAAATCCGGGCATAACCCTTCTAATGGATTATGATTGTTTTATTTATTGGTATTTTATTATATTTTATATATGATTGAAGTGTTAAATTATGTAAACTGATGGTCAAACCCAGTTGAACCTGAACTGTTCACCTTATCTGTTCGATGGCCAATCCAATTCTCAAAACTATGGTAATTATCATTTAGTTCAATCCCAACACAGTAACCCAAATCTATTCATAAAAAGAGAGAGTATGGGTATTTTGGTAAGTTTGTGTTAGGGGGTATTTTGGTAAATTCATGAACTTTTATTTCAACAAGGTTGCAATTCATATCATCTTCACATCTGAAGCTTTTCCTTTGATGTGGATGTAAGGAGTCAAGGAGTTATAAGTTCTCACACGCAAAGCCAAAGAATTCATTCTTTGTTTTTTTGGCACTACTATTTTTAGTGCCAAAAAATGTTGTCAGAATATGATATTTGGAGCTATTCTAAGAATGCATTCCGTGCAACCAAACGCCACTTTTTCATTTTATTTTTATTTTTTGGAACTAAAAATTGATAGAATGCATTCTTTGGAAGGTTCCCAAACAAACCCCTAGGTTGTCTGTTTGCTAGAAATTTTTAATTTTAATTTTCTTAAAGCAGATCTTAGAAGTTTATGCAAAATTTCCTGAGTAGCTTGTGTTTTTCACTCGGAAATTTGATTTGCTTCTGAGATTTCCTGATTGAGATGGTCAGGAAATTCTATTTGTCTTTTTAGATTTTATCGCTTTATTTTCTTGCACATTATGGGCAAACAGATGCAGACAAAAAATCTCAGTTAGAAAATTCAATTCTCTTTTGTCACTTTATTTTCTAGCACATTCTGGCCAAAAAGTCACAAATAAAAAAAATCCAAGGATTCACTAATGGAGCCGAGAAATGGTTCCACCTAGGTGGTCCACACCCTCCCAGACCTCACAAATATGCACATCTACAAATAAAATATGCACATCTACAAATAGGAAGCCGGAGACACCGGTGTCGCATTGGCCTCCGCCACTCCGATGATAAAGTCAATGTCTAATACAAACAATGAATTCATTAGGATAGGGTTTTTTTTCTTACCTCTCATTGGATGTCCTCGTTTATATAGGCTTAGATAGGCATGTTTTTAGGGATCTTTCCAGATTTTATGGGCTAGAGTTTCGGGCAATGGGGTGATTTTGGTCATGATTTCCAGTCACCTTCCATAAATCATTGTTCTGCCTTTTCTATGGATTGGTCGAGTTTTCCTATTAGTCTCTCACAGTATGAAAGGCTTACCCTCAATCCGTAATCACACTCAGGAACATATGTAGATACATAACGCGTGATTGTATGTCGTTCGGGATAAATGTTGGTCATGGATGCCCAATCGTTTAGGACGTAGACATCAGATCTAGTCGTTCGACCTATGTTGTCTCAAGCAATATATACCATCATCATTTGCCCCTTCATTCCCTAGTTCATTTATCTGCACGGATGTTAGGAATTTGATAAGTTGCTTGGTCAAATATGTTTGAGACGCTAGGTTTGCTATCATTTCAACTCATCGGCTATTTTTATGAAGCCTTGCGCCGTCATTATGACCACTGCACAGCCCATCACATCCACAGCCCTTTTCCTAGAATGACGAGTCCATCCGATGACACATTTCATCTTGGGTTACCGGACGATTGAAACACAGCTTCTGATGGGACTGAAACTGGCACACAATCGAGATCCCCGACTGGGACTAAATCTTAGGTCCCGACGCGATCGACCCGAGGATCCCCGACCATATGGAACTCCTAAGTCAACATCTCCCGAAGCTACCAATACCCCGGGGGACATATTTCCTAAGGGTACCTAGTCAACATCTCCTGAAGCTACCAAGACCCTTGGGGACATGTTTCCCGAGGGGACCGAGTCAACATCTCCCAAAGCTACCAAGACCCTCTAGAGATATTTCATGAGGCCACCGGGATCCTTGGGGCGTACTTGCCGAGATGTCTGAACGGACCCCACCTGAGGCCTTCATATAAGGAAGGAGGACATGCGTCATTCATGTAGAACAACAAGAAAATAGATGATATCCCTTATATTGGCAGAGAACCCAACTCATGTCCAGCCACTTCTAACTATTACGATTCCTACGATCATGCTCGGTGTCACCGCCTTAGCACGAGGGCTTTAAGCTGAGAATCCAGGAACAATGTCAGAGCTAAAAACTATAAAGTAAGTTGGTTGCAGTGACGAAAGGTATAAGCAATACTTCCTCATAATTGTATATTATTTCCCCTCTCTGAAGTCTTTAACTTGATCGTCCGAGTGCACCCGACCGGCAACCAACTGGGGCCATTTCTTTCCCTGTCCTCACAAGTCTATAGGATCGTCGGAAACCCTGTACCCATCTGGTTGGGTCCGAGTATCAAATTTGGACATTATCACTTGGCGTCATCTGTGGGATTTGAGGTTCAACGGCTCACTTAGACTAAGGGTGCATGGTGGAAACCAGATCCATGGATGCATGAAGGAATAACCAGAGGAACGATGTTGCACATAATGATTAGACCAATCAGATTGAGGATGAATTCGGCAGACCCTACCTCGAACGACGGATGCGGGACCTCATAGAGGTCGTTGAAGAGATTGCTCAATAAAATTAACAACTCCTATAAAGGATTATCAATCGAGAAGAAAGAGAGGCCCACCAGGGACTGCGGGGAAAACATCCTGCCCCGTTAGGAAGCAAAAATGGAGAACAAGTAAGGGAAACAGAATCCCATCGATTAGAGAGGCATCACGATGAAGAACACCCTCACTAGAGTCGTATAGAGGGAGGCGATTCAGGTAATCCACCTATGGACGAACGGATCAAAGAAGTACAAAATCAACTTGAAGATGTTATGCAAACGATGAAAGGGAAGGAATCATCAATCGTTGAAGACTTGGTTAGGAGGACTGAACTACCCTTCTCAGTCTGAGTGATAAACTGTTCACTTCCTCATAAATTCCGTGCCCCCCAGATGAAAGCGTTTGAAGGGACGAAAGACCTCCTCGACCACCTAGGGACATACAAGACATTGATGCACCTTCAAGCCCTTCCAGACAAAATCATGTGTCGAGCCTTCCCCTTGACCCTCAAAGGTCTTGCTGGCGCATGGTTCGGGAGGCTAAAGCCAGGTTCCATCGATAGCTTCCTGGACCTCAGCAAGTGATTTGTTAGTCATTTCATAAGTGCTCGAAGTTGTTGGAAACCTGCTACCTACCTCTTAAACGTCAAGCAGGATCGAGATAAATCGTTGAGAAACTATATCACTCAGTTCAATAAGGAGACATTGCAGGTGGACGACGTTGATGATAAGGTCATACTAACTGCCTTGATGGGAGGATTGCAACCCTCTAGGTTCCTATTTTCTTTATCAAAATCCCAGTCCAACACCCTCGAGGAGTTTATGGTGAAAGCACAAAAGCATATGAACGTAGAAGAAGCGATGTCAACCCGATGGAATGGTGGAGAATCAGAGAAAAGGAAAAGAATGGATGGATCAGGCGGATTCATTCAAGGCTTAGGGAAAGGTGATCATCTCCAACATCCTGAGCCAAAATTGGGGAGCCTTAGATCCCGATTCCCCAAGTATATCCCGATTCCCCAAGTATACCCCACTAAACATAATCCCTGAGCGGGTTCTAATGGAGATCATAGACGACCCTACCCTCAAATGGCCAAGGAAGTTGAAGGCTCCACCGACACGGAGGGCAAGAGGGAAGTACTGTCATTTCCATAGAGACCACAGTCATGACACAAATGAATGCTTCGACCTGAAGGAACAAATTAAAGAGCTAATACAGCGAGGAAGGCTGAGAAGATTTGTAATAGGTCAGAAGGCGGACGATACCAACGAACCACCAAGGCAGCCTCCCGCAAAGGAAAAAGAAGAAATCCTGCCCCTAGGAGAAATCAGAGTGATAGTAGGGGGATCCATAAAGGGAGGAGAATCTACTTTGTTATGGAAATCTCATTTACAGAGATCCAAGCATACGGAAGGAAGGGACATCTACACGATTGGAAGGCTGTTGAAACAAGCTTGAAAATCCAACCCCCCGATCACTTTCTTAGAAGAGGACTCTGCCCGACTGCAAGACCCACATGATGATCGCCTGGTGGTTATGATCACGATCGTCAGGTATAGGATGTGAAGAGTATTGATAGACAACAGTAGTTCTGCTAACATCTTATACTTGCCTGTCTTCAAGCAGATGGGTATTCCAAAAGACCTGTTACAACCCATAGGGGCACCCCTGGTCAGCTTCACGGGAGATAAAATCTTCCTGTTAGGGTCCATTGCTCTATCAGTCACCGCTGGTCTTGGAGTGCAACAAGTTACAAAAGAAGAAAATTTTCTGGTGGTTAACTACCCGTCAGCATACAACACGATACTGGGAAGACCCTCCCTAAATCAGATGAAAGCAATAACCTCTACCTACCACTTGATGATGAAATTTCCTACAAAGCATGGGGTTGGAGGAGTCAAGGGTGACCCAGTGCACGAGGCTCTCGCTAACGCGGGGTCTGGGGAAGGAAAGATGTATGTAGCCTTACCCCTATTTCTGGAGATGGATTACAGCCAAAAATGCCGAAGGCACAGTCTAATCCTTGAGCATATCTTCTTTGACCTCAACAACCTCCACCTTATCTACATTGACCTGAACGACCTCCGCCACAGCAAGAGATCCATTATCATTGTTAAAGATGAACCCAGAGAAGTCGACCTTCGGGTATGCCCGAGAGGCTCTGAATCAGAAAACCCCAAAACCATCCTGGTAGTAGTCCAAGACCTCGAGGGCATAATCAGTCGAGCCTCAGATCTCCTTCCATGCCACCTCTCTCTCCTACTGGAGATGAGTTGCCAAGGCATCCTCAACTCTGGCCCTCTCTCGAGCAAGGGTTTCCTCGGCTTCCATTGCTCGATTGTCTGCCTCAGCCACCTTGTCAACTAAAACCCTTCACTTCTCCAAGGCACCTCGGAGCTTAGTAGTCAGGTCATCCCTCTCATAACGAAGTGAGTCCAACTCGGCCTAGAGATCAACCTCCCTCAATGTAGAATCAGACAGTAGGGTCTGAAGGCCCGAGTTCTCGGACCTTAAAACCATGACCTTCTTCTTCTGAGCACAAGCAGAATCCTTCGCAACCTTTTAAAACTGGATGCCTATCGTCACAAGCGATGTCAAATGCAAAAAAGAAGAAATATTTTTTTGTGAGACAAAGAAGATTAGGCAGAAAAGTTATCGAAGGATAGTAAAGTACCTCAGCCAAGTCCAGCACCATCCTCTGGTATAAAGCACCCAAGTTCATCATAAGAAGGGTCTCGAGATCACCTCTCAGAACTACCCCAATCATTTTCTTGAAGGCGTATTACGGGTTGTTCATGAAAGTATCTGTTATCAGGCCTTTTCCTTTGTCTGCCCAAAGAATAATGTCATCGACAGATGGAGATGGACGGCTACCAGCAGTGGCAAGGGCGGAGTCAGAGGCAGAGCGAGCCAAAAAGATGCTGACAGAAGCACTCGGGGCCACCTAATCCTTCTTTGGGGGCTGAGGAGCAACACCCTCTCGGCCACCCAAGGTTGTTGCCTGAGCTTTCTAGCGTTTCGGTGCTGGAGCTACCAGGTCACCTGACCTTTTGCCGTCAGCCACTCTCAAGCCTTCCCTGGAAAGGGAATCTTTGAGACTCAGCCGCTCCCTCGCTAGTCTTGTGCACCTTCTTTAACATAAGCTTCAGGTCGGGCTTTATCATGACTGCAAAGTGTAGCAAACGAGTGTTAAAAAAAAAGTGGTTGGAAGAGAGTAATGAATACCCGTAGTTGTTCCCCCGACGAATTCCACCACAAGAGGAATACCCAAGTTTCTTGAAGCAAAGTCCTCGACAAACCGAGGCTGAAAGGAAAAGAGAGAAAGGGCCTCAGGAGTAACGAGAGCCAAGTAGTCATGCACAGGGTGAAAAATCGCCCTAAGCACTCAGTTGAAGGAAGACGCCTGAAGTTGAGGCTCGGCAAAGGCTAAAATGGAACAAAAAGTAAAAGGAAGGCAAGGTAAGATACCAAAGGCAAACCTAAGAGGAAAACAGAAACTACAACAACGACATAAAACTACTCACCAAAGGATTGCGAATTACCCCAAACTCAACGGAAGCGAACATGCTTCTCAACGTTGTTGTCCCAAGGGCATGCTTCACAGCCGTTGCTTGAAACATAAAAAAAATTTACTCTTCCAACCTTTGTGGGAAGTCGGAAGACTTGTACTTAAGTTTCTAAAACTATCATGGGCGATAAAAAACCACTAGCCCGCTTCCTTCTTGACAATTTGGTAATAAAAAAGAAACTTTGAGACTGAAAGCAAATCGCGGCCGCCACTACAGGCTACCCAAAGGATCATGCAACCAATCACGATCCTCCAAGAGTTGGGCATTAGCTACGCGAGCAAAAGACTAACACAAAGAATGAGGTCCCTAACAAACTGAGTGACCGAAAACCGGAGACCAACAGCCAGAGCTTACTCGTATAGGTAAATATCATTGGGCTAAATATGACAAGCTCGCTCAGATGCCTCAAGAACACGTAAGACTATGTCCTCAGGAATATCATATAACCGCCTAAATCTCTTTAGGTCTGAAGAGTCGAGAGTAGGGAACACCTCAGCCATCAGAGGAATAGGAAGAGGCTCCCGAGACATTGCAGAAGCCCCCTCGGGGTTGTCAGGATGGATGGTCTGGGACTGGGGAATGTCAGAGCTTAATGACAGGGTATTGGTAGAATCAAAAGATACGAGACTAGACAAGGCATCCATCCGACTGAGAGTAAAGATGACTTCTAACAAGGGACCTAAGAATGACAGAAGATCATTAAAGATGAATGACAAGAATGATAAGTCACCACCTACTGAACCTAGGTCTAGGGGACACCTCTGAGCTCGAAGAAAGCTGTAGAGTCGGACTAGGTGAAAATCGAATGGAACTCCAGTGGGGTCCAGGGTGAAAGTGAAGAATAAAAGAGAAGAAATGAGAAAAATAAAATGAAAAATGTAGGCCTAGATATCATAAAGAAGTAGAATAAACTTAAAGAAAGGGAGGAGGTTGAAGGGCATACCGGAATGAAGGTTTGAAGATGAACACAAACGCTAGAGAATTCCATAATGCGTTGTTATGATTTCCGGAGTTGTTGGAGATAAAGTTCGTAAAATGAGAGAAGAATCGTAAATGAAGGAAAGCTTGTATAAACCAACCTATTTATAAGAAACGAGTGAGCCAAGCATAGTCGTGTGATCAACTGTTTCAAATCCAGGCCCTCCATGTATCCTCAAACGTATTGAGTAGGCAGTTAAAGCGACATCAGATTAACTTGTACGACATAATCCAAGCCCGCCATGTGTTGCCTCAGGTAACGGCAGTGAAGATGAAGCAACGCCTAATTAATGACCCCCTCACAACATGCTCATTATAAAGGCATGAAGTCCAAATAGACAAAACATGTGCATGACTCCCAGGACAACCGTCCTAGTTCCTAAGAAAAAGGGAGGACAGCAACCGCCAAAGATCAAAAGAAGTGCCTGACAATAATTCCTTCAGCCTCACGAAAAATAATGGCCTACAGGAATTGGGGGGCATCTGATGGGAAGAAAATTGGCACACAGTCGAGATCCCCTGCCGGGACTAAATCCCAGGTCCTGACGCAATCAATCCCAGGATCCCCGACCATATAGAACTCCTGAGTCAACATCTCCCGAAGCTACCAATACCCTCAGGGACATATTTCCCAAGGGTACCTAGTCAACATATCCCAAAGCTACCAAGACCCTCGGGGATATATTTCCCGAGGGTACCTAGTCAACATCTCCCAAAGCTACCAAGACCCTCGGGGATATATTTTCTGGGGGTACCTAGTCAACATCTCCCGAAGCTATCAAGACACTTGAGGACACGTTTCCTGAGGGGACCGAGTCAACGTCTCCCAAAGCTACCAAGACCCTCTAAAGATATTTCCTGAGGCCATCGGAATCCTTAGGGCATACTTGCCAAGACGTCTAAGCTGACCCCACTTGAGGCCTTCGTATAAGGAAGAAGGACATGCTTCATTCATGCCGAATAACAAGAAAATAGATGATATCCCTTGTATTGGCAGAGAAGCTAACCCATGTCTAACCACTTCTAGCTATTACAATTCATACGATCATGCCCGATGTCACTGCCTTAGCATGAGGGCGTTAAGCTGAGAATCCGGGAATAATGTCGGAGCTGAAAACTATAAAGTAAGCCGGTTGCAGCAACGAAAGGTATGAGCAATACTTACTCATAATCATATATTATTTCTCCTCTCTGAAGTCTTTAACTTGATCATCGGAGTGCACCCAGCTGGCAACCGGCTGGCGCCATTTCTTTCCCTATCCTCGCAAGTCTATAGGATCATCAGAAGCCTTACACCCATCTGGTTGGGCCCCAGTGTCAAATTTGGGCATCATCAACTTCCATCCTTTATAAATAAATCTTGGTGTTTCTAAATCTCCTTTACTTGCAAGTTACAAACCATATTCCTCTTTGCTTATGCATTCATTTGACTTGAAGGGAGAGATTCTTGCCTTCTCATAGGTACATTCTCTTTTTCCTTATTTAGTATATTATTACTTTTTATAATTCTCCATCTAGTTTCCTTTTTCCTTTTTGTTCATTTTCTCAACTGACCCTGGATCCCACAAACACCCCCTTGGATTTTCATTTTGTTCATCTGTGCTTTCCTTAGAGTGCGATAGTGCCCCCCAGACTTATGTGTTCTTCCTTTTGATCTCTCTTTTCTTAACAGAGTCTTTGGTGAAGTTATTAGGATCCTTGGTCCGTCAGTCGGTGTTATTTGTGCTCTTGATCGGATGAGTTCTGACTCGGAGTCCTCTAAGTCTGTCATGGCCTTGGGCAATACCCTTATTCGAGAGGACTTGACTGAGTAGGCCCAACTTCTAAGCCACTCAGATGGTCTCTTTTTTTAAAGTTCCTTATGCCGTCGAGGGCATTTCCTCCACCTTGTCTGTCTCCCGCCTCTAAGATCTCTATCTTATCTATCAGATACCCTCGCAGATGAGGCTTAAAGTCCCTAACCCTGATGAGTGGGCCTACACTCTCATTCCTTGCAAGGCTTGTTTGTTCAAGCAGGCTTTGGAAAGGGGACTTCACTTTCTAGTTCCCCTGTTTGTTTGCCAATTATCAACCCACCTCCATCTTGCCTCTAGTCAATTTATGCCCAATGGGTGGAGGATCTTGACTGCATGAATGGTATTGTGGCTAGCTTACTCTTAGGAAGAGTCATCCGACCTTGTCTTTAGTGTTCCTAAGTTGTGGGGAAAGCCTCACCGAGCAGGTGATTTCTCATTTTATTGGTCCCTTGTTCTCTCTTCTTGGTCTTGGTCTGCCTAACTCTGAACTCCTTCCTCTTAGCTTTAACCAAGCCGTTGCTAAGCGAGGAGCAGCTATCTCGGGTGGATCACACCATCTCCCATCCCATAAAGGACTTTTCTCTTTTGGCGACTCCTGAGTCACTATTTTTGTATTTATTTAGTCCTGAGCCTCTGTGCGAGCCATCCAAGCATAGCGACATGCCTTCAAGTTGTACCCTTACCACTCAAGCTAGCCACTATACTCTCTCTCTCCTTTCTTTATTTTTATGTTCATTTTTTCTTTCAGAAATGTCTACTCAACCACCAAAAGGAGCCTTAGCCAAGGTCTTGGAAAAGTCGGGTGGTAACCCCTCGACTCTATATTAAAGCGTCCCTAGTTCAGCCACCATCGCTCAACCGACAAAGTAAGTTCATCGAGGTGCCAATTGTTACCTCCGCCGTCATTGCTCCAGCAGCAACTTCTGTAGTGGATTTGGAAGCAGGCCTCGACTCCCTCTTGAATTTTGATGAGATCATCACCAACCTTCCACAACATATTCTGGGAGGCCAAACTAGCAAGGGTAAGGAGACTGCTCCCCCTTTAGGATGCCGATTCTACGATTAGTCATCTCTACTCGGTCCTTTCTAACGAGGACCCGAAAAGTTTCAGAGGCACTCCCTTTAGTGCTTTGGCAAAAAACACCCTTTTTGACCTGGGGAAGGTATGTATGTATTGAGTATGGTCATTTGATTTCCTTCTATCTTTTTTAGTTGACTATTCCCTCCTCCCCCTTTTTTAGGTCTTGACGAGGGTAGCCATTATGTTTAACCGTCAACTCGGCTCAAAGTCATATATTGGCAAGCTTTGAAAGAAGCTTTCTTATGCCGATGCAAACCAATCTTCCCTGGCGAGAAGGCTTACATAAACAGAATAGGCTGAAGGGGACTGAGGCCGCCTTAGAAGAGACTTGTGACCAGCTGGAGGGTGAGAAGGTTGGGGCAGCTATCCTGCAGAAGTATTTAGAGAACTTAAAGGGATCTTTGGCTACCGAGAAAGAGGCGGCAGTAGAGACCGCACTCACAGCCTTCCGCAGATCCGAGAGCACCCCTTTTGGATTTACCAAGTTTTAAGATGAGGAATCCAACTCAATTGTTCGGGAGGCGGAAGGTGCCAAGGAGGCGCAGAAGAAAGATGATATCACTTCGTGAGTCATTTGAGTTGGTCGAGGGTCCCTTACGCTTCCCCACTTTTCTTGTTGGTCAAGGACCCTTTTCTTTTTTTGTAGATGAATCTTTGTTGAATGAATTCCCCTTCTTTTTTGTCATTATTTTCATACACTTCTCTTTTACCATTAATCATCATTTTGCGGACCCATCTTCATGGTCTAATCGTGACACTCAGCACTTGTCAACCGAGGGTCATTCTTTCAGACTTAGCCACTTTCATGGCCTAACGTCCATCCTTGCGATGCTCGACAGTTGTCTAACGAGGGTCATTTTTCAGGACTTAGCCACTTTCATGGCCTAATGCACGTTCTTGCAACGCTCGGCACTTGTCAAACGAGGGTCATTTTTGAAATTCTAATGTATAAATCCCAGAGGGAAGTGAGTAGGACATTTAAAATTTCTTTTAGATCACCCCAAATTCAATTATTGTTTAATTGATTAAGGCTGTGTTTGGCAGCCACCTGTAATGCAATCATTTCATTTGAGTTTCCCAGGCTTTTGTAGCCATAATGGGAT
>JAOXJP010093286.1:0-14613 GCA_025762735.1 Platanus orientalis | reverse complement strand
TCATGAGATCAAATAATTACCCATATAAAGAAACAAATTCATGTGATGATAGAATAAATAGTTATTATTAATTAATCGTGCTTATATTTTATGTGAATGGCTTTGTTAGGACACATATTTCCAACGATATGAACTATCAAATCTTTGAAATCTATTGACAAGAAACATGAACTAATGAATAAGACATTTGATTAAGTCATGTAATAATTTCAGACATTAGAGAGATGTTTCTTTATTACATTTTCTATTTGAGACTTTTCTTGGGAAATGTAATAATTTCAAATTTATGGATTGAATGTAATAGGATTTGTGACTGTTATTGTAGACTTATGGATATCATGCAATTGTGGTCACTCCATTTATCATGCTCATAATCACTTTATGTTGAGTAGTTGGCTAGATTTACATTTCTACTGCACTCTATTACTTTGAATGAAATGTTTGTGGATATAGAATGTGAGTGATTAATGCTTCCATTAAAGGTAAAGATTTTTGAATCACGTGTTATAAATTGGATGATGGGCTATGTCATGATAAGACATAAACTAGTATTAATACTTTCGCATGCTATTGGTCAAATTGTTATATAAGACTGTGATAAAAATACATGGATGTTTATGGTATTATAGTAAGATTAAAGTACCCAAGCTACCAATAAGGGGGTGACTTAAAGGCATTACAGCATGGTATCAAAGCAGCCAGGTTTGGATTTTGTAGACTATTGGATGAATGATTATGTGAATAAGTAGAGTTAATAGTGATATAGAATGGGAAGCAGCCATGTTTGGATTCTGTAGACTATTGGATGAATGATTATGTGAATAAGTAGAGTTAATAGTGATATAGAATGGGAAGCAGTGGAATAACTTTGGAGATTAGTTGATAAATCACTTAGTGATTATGTGATCTAGTGATTATGCCATTTTATGATTAGCTACTTGAGAATGTTGGTTATTTGATATGACAACTTAAAGTTTGGAGTGTCTACAAATTTGGAATTCTGTAGACTATATATTGGATTAGCGATCTTATGAATATTTGGAGTTAAAAGTATGCTAAAGAAGGAAATAGTAGAACATTTTGGAGAACTAAGTTTAAATTGTATTACATTAATAGCCAATCTTATGATTGAGAGCTTTACTTGAATTGTGTAGACTATTTGAAGTGATAGGTAATATGTTATATGTGGTGCTTAATGCTTATTATTGGATATGTCAGCAAATATTTGAAGACTATTTAATGATCTATTTTTATTTATGTCTATATGATTTGTGAATTCATGTACTTTAGCCTTGAAGTATACTTGGATGATACGAGATTCTACGGGTTTGTTTTTTTCGAAGATTTCGAAAATGTCATCTTGCTAGTCTACACCTTCCATCCGCCAATTGGAACCCGAGTACTTTAATAGTATTCTTGGTGAGATGAAGATGCTAGTTGGAGTAGTAGAGGAGTACTTTAGTACTAGTGGCAAGACTAGCAAGGAGCGGCCTGCCTCTGTGGAGTTTAACAATAGGAAGGGTCATAATCTTGGAATGTCCAAGGAGAAAATGGTATGAGGAAAGAGGGTCAAGACACCACATGACGAAACTTCTAAACCATGTCAGAGATGTGGCAATAAGAATTTTGGAGTTTGTCAATGGGAAACCAGTGAGTGCTTCAAGTGTGGCTAGATCACAAGATCCGTGAGTGTCTAACCCTCAAGAAAGATCAGTCAACCAAAACCGTGCATGAACGGTCAAAGCCGAAGACCCCAGATCACGTTCTTGCCACCTCGGATTGAGATGTTGAAACATCTCAACCCTCGGACACATGCATCTCTTATCTTATTCCTTTTACATGTGTCAATGTTGTTTATCGACCAATATATGTATATATACACACACACACACACACACACATATATCCTTAGTGAAACTAGATTGTTAGGAGTGTGTTTGTATGATTTATATGAATAGAGTTAGGAAAAATTTAGAGTTACTCTTTAGGATTAGAACATACCACCAATTGAAGGTACAAGTCGAAGACATACCTAAAACCACACTTAGGACTCATTACGAATGCTACGAATTCTTGTGATGTATTTGGATTAACCAACACCCCCACTGCTTTAATGGATTTGACGAATTAGGTGTTGAAGCCATTTTCAGACCATTTTGTCATTGTGTTCATTGTTGACCCATTACTGATGAAGAGTATGGAGGAGGTAAGGAATGGTGATAGGACTGATTCCTCTATTCATGTTGATGGCACTTTGAGATTTAGGGAATCAACTTTGTGTCCCCAATGTTTATGAACTTGAAAGGGAAATTTTGGATGAACCTCACAAGGCCGCCTATACTGTCCACCTTAATAGAACAAAAAAAAAGGATGTACAAGGACTTGAAAGAAAGATATTAGAGTAATAATATGAAGCACGGGATAACTAATTTTGTTGCCAAGTGTTTGACATGTCAGCAGATCAAAGTCGAACATCAGAAGCCCATAAGTCCATTTCAACCACTTGAGATCCCATAATGGAAGTGGGAGCATATTTTCATGGACTTTATAATAAGATTACCTAGAACATGCAAGGGCTATGATTCCATTTGGGTGATCATCGATCAATGATCAGCTGACAAAGTTCACACACTTCTTACCTATTCGGATATTTTACCCATTGGACCGATTGGCTAAATTGCATATTGATGAAGTAATGCGATTGCATGGTGTTCCACCTTCACAACCTTCCAAAAAGAGAAAAGAGAAAGTGGAGCCTCAAAGACCTTAATAAAGGTCAAAGAAGGTTGAGATGTAATACCCTAAAATTTTCTTATGCATTTTAATTATTTTTATGTCTTTATGACTGAATTGTAGACCTAAAAACATGGAAGAACTTTAAAATTAGATGACAAATAGTAAATTTGAGAGTTTAGTTATGAAAAACATTCCAAAAGAAAGGTCTTGAAATCTAGATTCCACTATAATAAACGGTTCAAAAAATAAAGTCCGATAGAGAAAGTTAGAGCCGTTTTAGTCCAGTGACAAAATCATGAAGAACTAAAAAATGCTCAAAAATCATGATTAAATTTGAAATAGTGTTTTTTTAAAGTTTTGAATGGAAAATTTTCTAAATTCAATTTGGACACCTCCTATCTTTATAAAAGGGATCTAAACTCGACCCTAAACCCTAGTTTTGTACAAGTAAGAGCCCTAGAACACTCAAGGAATATCAAAGAGGAGAAGTTGAAGGATTTGGGAAATTTTTTTGGGATTTTTCTAAAGCTGAAGAATAAGTGCTTTTGAGTTTTAATCTCTGCAACTTGTAAGTATCATGATCACATTATGACCTGTTTTCATCTTAGCTTCATAGATTTTTATTTGGTTTTCAAGTTTGATGATTTGTAAAATATTTTTCATGAAGTTTTTCACTAGTGTTTCATTTTTTTTCAAAGAAAAATCTATGAAAGTACTTGTTTTCAAAAGTATAATTGTAAAACATGTATAACATATATGTAAAATTTGTGAAGTATCAAAAATCTATAATATACATGTTGTAGCAGTAGTTTAATATTTTTAAAGAGGAAAAGTCAGTTTTGAATACTCTTAAAATTGCCTAGATTGGATCAAACTTCTGATTTTCTTACTTTTTTTTGCTTCAAATACTATAATATTATGATATGTATAATGGTTTACATGTTCCTAACTTTGTTCTGCAGCAAATAATGAAAAAGTTTATGGATTAAACCAAGAGAAATCAGTAAGGAATAAAGATAATGAAATAAACATTTTGAAATTCTGAAAGTTATGTATAATCTAAGTTTGATCTAGAAAGATACACTTATATTCTCCGTTATGTTTTAAAAGTTATGAAAACCATTAATGTTAAAAGTGAAAGATTTAAATTGAAGACCCCTTACCATCAAAGGGATGTTTGATGGGGCCAAATCTAGGCTTAAACCGGATCTCTATACATGTATGCCCTTGCTTTATTGGGTTGAATGGTTCCTCTAACCTTGTTCCGGGTAGTTAAATAATGGTTCCATTGTCCCCATTACTGAGAGGTTAATATGGTGATCTCTAACCCAAACATCACATGGTATGAATTGGTGTACAAGTCTTTCTCGGTAAGGGAAAGCTTTGTAATGAAATAATGAATATATGAAAAAGTTAAGATAAGAATGAAAGATGAAAATTTTTGGTTTTTAGTTTTAGAACATAACGAAGATCAAGAAAAAGTATGCATATGTACATGAAAAATATGATTTTTGAACTTCTCTATTTCAGCTTTGGATTTCTTGTTAGAATGCTAGTTTCAGTACTGATATATTTATTCTCAACTGTATAGTTAGTTTGATATCTGTACATTAGCTTTTGAACTGTCATTATCATTACTTTTTTTCTCTTTATTCAAGATTTTTGTTCTATGTTTGATCCACTGTTCGGTTCATGGTGTGATTATGCTACTTACTAGTTCTGTCACACTAATTGAGTTAACATCTATTTTTCACATGAGGAGCATGGGACTTTAGAACCCATAGATGATGAAGAACATACTTTGGAGTAGTTCACTTAGTTATTTGATTTTGTGGACAGACTTTAGTTTTAGTTGAATTATGTTAGTTTATTTCAGTTTGAAAAAAATTGTAATCAAATTTTTATTTTAGTTATGGTTTGCTAGTTTGATTCAATAAAGAGATTTATATTTAAGTTAGACCTATGACATTGGATTGGTTCAATGTTAATTGAGAAAGAGACTTCCATTATTATGTGAATGAATGGCTGAAAAAAGAGATGTATATATATATTTCAGTAGGTTACAGGTACATATATGTTCAAGACATGATATGCGTTTAATGTCCGAATCCAAATTTTATAGCTACGAAAGGTAAGAGTATGGGGTCGTGACATGAGAAGAGACCAAGTACCCCACTCAAGAGAAAAGCTCCCATGAGTTAAGGTAGAGTTTAGGAGAGACCAATGCAATCCCAATCTCGGTCTTATGCCCAAGTGGTTGGAGGTAGACCTCAAGTCAACCAAGAATCATCCTCTAGAGGATTCCAAGGAAAGGCCTCTACATTTGGAGGATCCCAAGGGAATGCCTCCACTTCTAGGATGGCTAAGGGACAACCTAGAAGAACCCAACAATCCTTCTATAATGAACCACCTAGAAGGAAACCAACACAATCTTATACCCCTAGGAGGCCCCAATTCTATTGCTATTATTCTGGTTTAGAAGGGCCTATTAAGGTGGATTGTAGAAAGAGGACTAATGACATCAAATCCCAAAGAATGAAATCTTCAATAAAAATTCAAAATGAGAAGAATGTCAACAAGAGAAAATATTTTCAAAATGTTGAAAATAGAAACCTTTAAAGAAAGAAGGATTTTTCCCAACACAAAACTGCTAAAAGGCAAGACCTTAAGGCCCACTTTAGTTAAAAGAAAATGAGTAATAAAGGATGAACTAAAGTGCTTGGTTATTCACACTGCACTAAGAGCTAGAAGCTCATCAAGATGGTATCTTGATAGTGGGTGCTCAAGGCATATGTTTGGTGAGAGGGAACTATTTGTTCAACTTGAGAAAGCTCAAGGTGCATGTGTCACATTTGGTGATAGAAATATTGCCAAAATTCTTAGGGTAGGAACCATAGTGGCCCCTAGCATTCCATAACTCACCGAAGCTCTTTATGTGCAAGCCTCAAGCACAATTTGGTTAGCATAAGACAAATATGTGACAAAGGTTATAAAATTCAATTTTAAAAAGGTGGATGTGTGATTATGGATCACAAAGAAAATAAAATCCTAGCAGGAGTAAGGACAAGTGACAATAGCTATGTTATATATCCCCATCCACAAGAAGTGGGCACTTGTCTAATATCTCAAAAGGATGAGAACAATTTTTGGCATCAAAGATTAGGCCAACTCAACTTTAGGGTTGTTACTAGGCTTAGCAAGAAGAGAATAATCAAAGATCTTCCCAAGATAAATAAAATTGACAACCCATTGTGCAAAGGTTGTCAAATGGGAAAACAAACTAGAGTCCCTCACAAAAAGACTATATAAATAGGGACTTCTAGACCCCTAGAGCTTCTCCACATGGACTTGGCCGGTCCTACTAGAACAGAGAGTTTAGGTGGTAGGAAATACTTCATGGTGGAGATTGATGATTTCTCTAGATTTACTTAAGCAGCATTCCTAGGCTTTCAACAAATTCTTAAACATTTGTAAAAGAAATTTGAGTTGAAAGGGAATTAACCATTAAGCGCATCTGAAGCGACTATGAAAGGGAATTTAAGAATCATAAAATCTCGGATCGATGTTATTAGATGGGAGTAAGACATGAATTTTAAGCCCCCATAACTCCTCAACAAAATGGAGTGGCTGAAAGGAAAAATAGAGCTTTACTTGATATGGCTACCTCTTTGCTTATGAGCAAAGACTTAGCCAAAAGATTTTGGGTTAAGGCAATTAGCACCACTTGCTATATCTTAAACCGTGTCTATCATAAATCGGGAATAGACAAAACAGCCTATGAATTATGGAATGAAAAAACTCCAATTGTTAAATACTTTAGAGTATTTTGCTACACTTGTTATGTCCTTAGAGATAGAAAACATCTTAAACATTTTTACGAGAAAAGTGATGTGGTTACTTTCCTAGGATATTCCACCTCTTATAGAGCCTATTATGTCTACAACAAGAGGACTCTCACAATGGAAGAGTCAATCAATGTAGCGAAAGATGATCATGAGTTAACACAAGTACAAGTATACATACCTATTATTTTATCAGATCAGGAGGTTGAGACATCATCTTCTAAAGAGATTGAAGGCTCTCAACAAGGCCAAGAAAAGCTCACATCTTATGCTAGCTTTGAGGGTGTATTTAAAGAGGTTCAACCTTGTTCTAAGGAGAAAAGGTTCACCAAATGATTGTCTCAAAATGACATTCTTGGTGACTCAAGCACTAGAGTGAAGGAAATGAGACAAATAAAAAACATTCTAAGTCACTTTTGCTTCACATCCAAGATAGAGCCCAAAAGAATAAAGGAAGCCCTAAATGATCTGGATTGGATCATGTCCATGCAACAGGAACTCAATCAATTTAAAAGGAATGGCACATGGTTCCTAACTAAGAGGCCCTCTGACAAGAATGTCATTGGTACCAAATGGATCTTCAATAACAAACTTGATGAACATGTTATAGTGACTAGAAACAAGGCTAGACTTATAACAAAGGGGTATGCCCAAATAGAGGGCATTGATTTTGAGGACTAAGTGTGTGAGAAACATGTGTGCGACATATGTACAAATATGTATAGGGTGTTACACTTTCACTCTCTTAAAATAAATTCATTCATCTGAATTTGATGTACCTTGAGTGCAAAACAAGTGTGGATACTTTTCCTTCATCTCATTTTCGCATTCCAAGTTGCTTATTCTTTTGAATGGTTTCTCCATAGTACGTTCAAATATGGAATCACCTTCGAATGTAACATTGGTTTCTTTCTGTCCACAATCTAAATCGCTTGCTCTTCATATGATAAGTCCTCCTTGACTTGGAGTGGTTTGTACTCTAACACATGGGATGGATCACACATGTACTTCTTCAACATGGATACATGAAACATGTTGTGAATATGTGACAAATTAAGCCACAATACCAATTTATAAGTAACATCACCATCCTGTTGAGAATCTCAAACAGTCCAATGAACCTAGGACTTAATTTCCCTTTATTTTCAAATTTCATATGCCCTTGAATGGTGATACTTTTATAAATACATGTTCCCTAATTTGAAACTCAAGTTCTCTTCTTCTTTGGTTTACATAACTCTGTTGTTTACTCTAAGTTGACCTTTCTCGGATCATTCTAATCTTCTCTTTTGTCACTTGAACCAACTTAAGTCCAAGAAACTTATGTTCTCCAACTTCTTCCCAACATATGGGCATTATGCATTTCCTTTCACATAATGCTTTAAATTGTGCCATTTGTATGCTTGCTTGATAACTGTTATTGTAAGCAAATTCGATCAATGGTAGATGATCATCCCAACTTGCTTTCAAGTCAATTAGATACTCTCTCCACATGTCTTCTGAAGTCTATATAGTTCTTTCTGACTAACCATTTGACTACGAATGAAAAGCCATACTAAAATTCAACTTCATTCTCATAACTTGCTATAAGCTATTCAAGAATCTAGAAGTGAATTGTGGATCACAATCTAAAACTATTCCCACAAGAATACCATGAAGTTTTATGATCTCATCGATGGAAAACTTGACCAGCTTATCAAGCAAGTAGTTTACCCGAATGGGTAAGAAATGAGCGGACTTGGTCAGTTGGCCACAGTAACCCAAATAGAATCAAATCCCTTCCCAATCTTTGGCAGTCCACTAACAAAATCCATAGAGATATGTTTCCACTTCCATTCAAGAATTTCCATTTGTTACAATAGTCTTGCCGGCTTTTAATGTTCAACTTTCACTAGTTGATAAGTCAAACACTTAGATACAAATTCTACAATATCCCTCTTCATATTGTTCCACCAATAGTACTCCTTTAGGTCCTTATACATCTTTGTACTCCATAGATAAACCGAGTATGGTGTTCCTTGTGCCTTTTTTATGATCTCTTTTTTCAACTCAAAGTCATTAGACACACACAACCTTTTACCATACCATAAGGAATCATCTTGTTGAATCACAAAATCAGTTCTTCGTCCTTTCTTGTTGTTTACCAAAATTTTCTAAATTTGGAGATTTGAACTTTGAGCTGTCATGATTTTGTCATTTAAAACTGGTTGTACCCTCAGGTGTGGTACCATACATGCTAATTACATGAAGATTTAGACTTAATGCATTAGCAACTCCATTGGATTTTCTTAGATGATATAGGATAGTGTAGTCATAATCCTTAATCAACTCAGGTCATCTTCTATGCCTCAAGTTTAGATACTTTTTTGAAAACAAATACTTCAGACTCTTGTGATCTGTATAAATCTCACAAGCTTCTCCATATAAGTAATGCCTCCATATCTTTAATGCAAAAACAACCGCATCTAACTCTAAATCGTGAGTTGGATAATTATATTCATAAGGTTTTAGTTGTCTTGATGTGTAGGCAATAACCTTCCTATCTTTCATCAATATACAACCCAAACCCTTTTCTAGAAGCATCAATATAGATCACATACTTTCCTTTAGTGTTGGATGGTAATGTAAGGACCGGTGTTGAAACCAAACGATCCTTTAGTTCTTAGAAACTGTACTCACATGCCTATGGACATCGGGGTTCCAACCTCTGCATTTTGGCACTTGGTCCCTTTTTGGGTTTGTGTACATGGCTAACCTGAGGGTCAGGCTTTTTTGGGAGTTACCACCAACTCGGGTTTACCTATGGAGTTGGACATCAACCTCCTTTCTAAAAGAAAGGAAGTTTAGACTCAGAGGTCTAGGCACCCCAATTATCCATCTTTTTAGGGTGGCGTCTCATGAGCATACATGTTTTTAATTTCCATCAATGTACGTGTTGAAAAAGATAAAAAATGAACTTTATTTACTTTTTACATAAGCCCGATGCTTGAATTTGCTTGATGCTTGAATTTTAATTGTTGTTAAAATTTAGGTGTTAGTTACTAGAAAAAGTGTAGCAACTTGACTTTCAGGGTTTGGCCACACTTGAGGGTCTCACTATTCTGGGGATTTACATAGTGAGGGACTTCTTTGTGGTCATACAACATAAGTTTTAGACCTTAAGTCTTTACACAAAAAGAAATTGAATACAAAAATCAAAATAGATGGTTTTTGGTCTCAGGCTTGACACCTGAATTTATCTTGATGCCTAAATCCCAATACGCTTGAATTTTAATTGGCCTTAAAATTTAGGCGTTAGTAACTGGAAAAATTCTAGCAACCTGACTTTAGGGTTTGGCCCCTTTTGGAGGGTCCCACTATTCTGGGAATTTTCAAAGAGGTGAGGGACCTATCTATGGCCATGTCATGTGAGTTTCAAGCTTTAGATCCTTATACAAAAGGAATAAAGAATAAAAGATAAGTAAGAAAAATGGTGTTTTTGGTATCAAGCTTGACGCCTGAAATTCAATATGCCTAAATTTTAATTGTTGTTAAAATCCAGGCATCAACTTTTGAAAAAAAGTCCAGCAACCTAACTTTAGGGTTTGACCCATTTTGGAGGATCCCATTATTCTAGGAATTTGTGGAGAGGTGGGGGATTTCTCTGTGGTCATTTTACAAGAATTCCGAACTTTGGATCATTGTGTAAAATAATCAAAATATATATTTAAAAATAAAAGGGGTTGTTTTGGTTTCAAGTTTAACACCTGAATTTGTACTGACACTGTGGACGTGGGGTGCCCACTTTGGCTCACAGTGTCGCCAACCCCTCCCGTGCGAGGGTTAGGCTTTGCTTGGAGTCACCACCAACTCAGGGATTTAATCGACAGAGTTGGACACAGGTTCTCTTCTTTGGTGAAGAACAAAAGTGTACACCCAAAGGTCTAGAGTTGAACTCCTAATACTGGTTTAGGTTCCTAAGATTGAGGGTAAGTTGTTTGGTTGCACTTGGGGAAGCTGTTAGGCACCCCAAATACCCGTCTTTTTAGGGTGGCTTCTCCTATTCATACAAATTTTAGTCTATGCCAATGCCCATGCTTTATGAATACTGAGTTGAGAGCTTGCTAGATTTTTCTCAGGCTTAACGCCTGATTTTTTCAATGCCTAAATTTAATTCAAGGTGAAAATCAGGCGTTGGCTTCTAGAAAATCAAGAAATTATCCTTTATTTTGTCCTATTCTAATTACAGGAGACCCCTCATGGGTTAAGTCTTTAGAGGGATGGTGGACCTCTCTAAATGGTTCACTGGTTGGTTCTTTAGGGTTAGGTGTTAACCCTAATAGAAGGGAGTGAAAAGGAGAGAAGTTATTATATATATATATATGTATATTTGTCTTATAGGCTTAACGCCTGATTTTCATCTCAACGCCTAATTTTCTAACACCTGAAATTTAATTCAGGGGGAAAGATTAACATCTTTACGCAATCTTTTGGGATGGTTTGGTGGGTCCTAGTGTTGTAGAACCCATGGTTTGGGTTAAGGAAAGTTTCCTAGGGTTTTACTGTGCAACCCTAGGGAACTTGGCTTCAAGCCATGTGGAGATATGATCTCCCAAAATAGGTCACTTGGTCATCTATTACAGGCTTAATGCCTATTTTTTGGTCTGACGCCTAAATTTTAATTCATGGGAAATTCAGGCATTGGGTGCTAAAACCAGCAACCAACTTAGGTTTTTAGGCCACAAAAGTGGGGCTTAGGAGGGTAGGGTTTCTCCTAGGTCTTTATACTAACCCTAGGGTGAACATACATTAAATTAATTTTTGGAAACATTGTTTTTAACCCAAGCTTAACGCCTGAAATTCATTCCAACGCCTGAATTTCCATCCAACGTCTAAAATTAAATTTACGTGTTGGGACAGAAATGATGACCCACAGAGGTGCACATGCATAAGATTGAACTTCAGAGGTTATTTTTACCACGAGATAGGGCTGGAGAAGAATCAGGGCTCCCTGGGGTGGGTCCCAGATCTCAACACCTGATTTTTCTCCTGATGCTTGTTTGTTCAATGCCTGCTTTTTAATTCCCTAAAAATCAGGCGTTAGTTACTAAGAGAAAATCCAACAACTGAATTTCTCGATTTTGAAACCCTTAGGGTTTTGAAAAAATTATGAAATTAAACATGCTAGTAGGAAACATATATATGAACATCATATAAAATTTTAAGCTTCAAATCATGCATAGAAAATTTATATTAAAATCACAAAATATTCACTAAATTAGGTCTCAAAAGACACAATTTTTTGGGTCTGTTTGGAGGGCCATCTCGAGGCCTTCCACAGCTCCTAAAATCATGAAATTAAATCTAGCATCTAGCATGTATATCTAGTTTAACATAGTCAAATTTGGGCTCAAGCAGCATTCTACAAAATTCACAAGAAAATTGACATTAAAACCAATTTAAAATGGAAGCAAGTAGAGGCTGTTGAGCCTCTACTGTGTAACCCGAATTGGAGCAGTACTCTAACATGAATTGGACAACATAACAACATGTGATATTGACATATGATCAAGAGGGAAGTGAATGGAGTCCAAGTAGCCTAGGGTTTGCCAAATTTTTTCTTTTTCTTATTCTTCTTCCTCCTTTGCCTTAGAATTTTTAGGGTTTTCTTTTCCCAACCAGGGGTTGTATGAATTTGGGGCTATGGAGGTTTGAGATTGATCTTGGGGTTTGCTAGGTGGAGGGCTAGAATGTGTTTAGCTAAAAATGAGGTGGAGGGCTGAGATGTGTTCAGCTAAAATGAGGTGGAGGGTTGAGATATGTTCAGCTAAAATGAGGTGGAGGGTGGGGTTGACTTGTGCTTGTTGGCATGGATAGGTGAGGTGGAAGGGAGACATGAGAGATGCCCTTTGGCAACATCTCATTGGTTGCAATTTTAAAGGGGAGGGCATGAAGATGCCAATTGGGGCATGTGATGGGTTCTCTAGGGATTTGAAATCCAAGGTGCAGATTCTAGGGAGGAGAGTAGAAGATTAAATGGGAAGGTGTTAATCCAAGGGTTGTTAAAAATGGCCTTAAGGTGTGAATGCATTTAATGCTAAATATCTTTAGCTTTAGGTCATTTAATAAGTAATGATTACTTTTGATTTTTTGAACCATCTCTATGCCTTCACTCCTCGCGAGCTGGAAAGTTGGCCCAGTCAGTGTCATTTTCAAAGGTCGCAGATGCTCCGGTCATGCTGGTCTAATCAAAACCAAATTACTAAAAGGGTAAGGGGGTTTTTTGACTTAAAAATCTATTAGATGCATTTTGAAATGGAAAGATGATAAAATTGATTAGAGAATCACCCAAGGATAGATGACCCCGGGTCCAGGTGAGTCATAGCCTCTGACTTTGCAGGATTACGACACCTGAGCAGGAAATTGGGTCAAAAACCATTTGACAATATTGGATAGGGAATGATGGTATTTTTTTTTGTAAAATGCCGTCATGGGCCATATCTGGGGGATTCAAAGCTTGGAAAGTCTTTGAGCTACAGGAGTTGACAGATTGGTTGTTGGATTCTCGGGCAGTTGTGGAGAGAGTTTCAAAGTAGGGTTTCTTGAAGAGATTGGGTTTTTGTACCTAAAGTTGGGTGGAATTGAATTGCCAGACATTCTCTGAACTAAGAGTTTGTGAAATGTTTCTTTAAGGATAGGGGAAAAATTGAGAAAATGGCCCTGACCTTGCTGCATTATGAGTCTGGGAGAACATTTAAGGGCATTCTGCATGCCAAATACAAACGAAACATGTTTTTCTAGGTTTGGGCAGAAATGATCGCTTGAGCCATAGATTTTTTTACAAATTAGTGTGACTCTGATAGTCTTGAGGCTCTGAATTTATAGTGGGTGGCCACTGACTAACTACATTTCTGATTTCAGATGAACTCTCGGGAGTCAGTTGGGCACCTGATTTTTTAGACTTGATTTGTTGCACTTTTTAGAGTATTTAAGGGAATCTTGGTAGATAAGTTCCTTGAAAGTTCCTGCTCCTTAGACAGCTTTTCAAAGGCCACGTAATTATGGAGAGATGGACACCGGTTGATCCTGATTTGTAGGTTTGGAGAATATTCTAGCTCCATAAGAGCCAAATGTGGCAAAACAACCTTTTGACCTCTTGGGGAAGATTTGAGATTTTATCGAGGTTTAAGATTTCAAAATTCTCTTCTCAAACCTGGAGATTTAAAGCTAAAGCTGGGGCCGAGATATGGTGATTGACCTTTTTGGATTTAGATGTTGGATGAACCTCTGAGAGCTTTTACAAGGACCATTTCTTGGTCAGGGTTATCATAGATTGAGAAATTGGTTGTCGCCATTCTCGAGCAGTGTCTAATTTGTGATGAGTTCCTTAGAGCAGGAAGAATCAGGGATGCATAGGATCTGAAATTACACCATTCGAACAATGGAAAAAGATTTGGGGATCCTTTGAGGGTCCAAGGGTAGAATCTATGAGTGAAAAGGGTAAAATGATAATTTTTTGCCCGAAGGTCAAAAAGTGGAAATGAAAATTCTTCACCTGTGATGCTTCATAACAAGAAGGCTTATGTAGGTTGGAGAAATTCAGTGATTTGGATGGTAGATAGTGATTATTGAGCTTTTGAAGGCAAAATGGTAAAATGGCAATTTTTCCATCTATGATGCTTTGTTGGAGAAAGGCTTACAAGAGGTGGAAAACTTGCTGATGACATGGATAGGGTTCTTAAATGTGGACCCTCAATATCCTGTTGATGCTTTTGTGAGAGATTAGGGTTTGTACTAAAATTGTGCATTTTAGGCTATAATAAGGTCCTTTGACTGGTTCATTAGCAACTAGAGCATCCAGGAAGACCTCTTTGGGAATGCCTAACCTCTTAAAGTCTAAGTTTGCTCTTCCTAAGTCAAGGGTGCTTAGAGTCTTGATGCCTAAATGTTGTTATGTTGTCATTATGCTACCACATGACCCAAGTCAAAATTTGGGTGATGATAGATGCCCCTCTTTGATATGCATGGCTTGCTGCATATAACAAAGAAGGAAGTG
>JAOXJP010093276.1:0-14613 GCA_025762735.1 Platanus orientalis | reverse complement strand
CTATAAATAACCATTGCAAATATTTTCATATTAGCAAGGGCTACTTTAAGCCCTCACAAATAAATTTGTATTAGTGAGAGCTGTATATTTGCCCTCGTTAATAAAAATGTATTTACAAGGCCTATATCTTTTCACTCTCAACAAATGTACTTGTTGTAAGGGAACATAAAAAACCCTCGCAAAAACATTTGACAATAATATTTGTCTCTAATTTTTTTTTGCATTTATGAGGGTTAATAATGCATTTGGGATGGTATTTTGGTTTTATCACAACTATTTTGACATTTTACCAAACATTTGCGAGGGTTGTAATTAACCCTCACAAATACATTCTTATTAGTGAGGGTGACAATTTGCCCTCACAAATAATTCATATTAATGAGGGCTAACTTCTTTCCCTCACTAATACGAATGTATTTGCGAGGGCTAACTCTATGTACTCACAAAAATGCATATTTTGTGAGGGCAAATAAATACTCTCACAAAAACATTTGGTGGGAATATTTCCCTCCAAAATTTGTGTATTTACGAGGGCCAATAATACATTAGCGATGGTTTTTTGGTCGTATCATAACTATTTTTACATTTTACCAAATAGTTGCGAAGGTAAAGTTTTGCCCTCGCAAAAAATGTATTTTTGGGAGGAGTTTAGATAACCCTCACAAATGTTTTGTCACTAAAAGTCATATTTGTTGTAGTATATCTCTGCAGCTGTTGAGGCCAGAGATTGATACTCAGCCTCAATTGATGACCGAGAAATTGTTGGTTGCTTCTTTGTAGACCAAACAATAGAATTTTCCCCAAAGTAAATGCAATACCCAGTAGTTGAATGTCTATCTATAGCACCACATGTCCAGTCGATGTCAGAAAACCCTTGAAGAGAAAATGCCGCATTTGTAAATTGAAGACCATATGATAAAGTGCCCTATAGATAACGTATATATGATTTGTTTCACTTGCTGAAAACGTGACTATCTGGGATCATGCATATATTGGCACACCAAGTTGACAGCAAAGCTCAGGTCAGGACGGGTGATAGTTAGGTATTGTAAACCACCCACAATACCTCGGGAAAAAGATACATCAGTGAAGGGCGGACCAACAATATCAGATGAAAACTTTTTAGCAGAAACTGGAGTAATGCATGGTTTACAGGTTAACATTCCTGCTTTGTGCATAATTGATTTAGCATATGCCTCTTGTGAGAGTATCATCCCTTTATCATTCCGGATGAATTGAATGCCAATGAATTGTGACAGCTGATCAAGACTGCATGTCAAACTGAGAATTGGAAACAGTTAATAGTTTGTTCATAAACATAGTGTCATTGCTCATGAGAAGTATGTCATCAACATAAACCAAGAGGATGGTGATTGATCTGGAGAATGAATAACAAATAACGAATTATCCGTTAAACACATGGTAATAAAAGAAATTAAGAAAACCTGAAAAACCAGGCACGAGGCGCCTGTGGAAGACCATAAATTGCCTTCCGGAGCAAGCATACATGATTAGGATAATTTGGATTAATAAAGCCCCGGGGTTGCTCCATGAAGATCTGTTCAGAGATGACATCATGTAAAAACGCGTTTATGATGTCAAGTTGAAGTTGATGGATATTCCACTTAAAGTGCAGTGCCAAAGACAGAACAAGACAGACTGTAGCCATCTTAATTACAGGGTTGAACGTATCAGTGAAGTCAATTCCAGTTTGTTGTGTGTAGCCTTTTGCTACTAGCCGGGCTTTGTGTCTAACATTAATCTTTCCTCGAGAGTCTTTCTTCAATTTGAAAACCCATTTTGAACCAATCAGACGTTGATTTGAAAAATCAGGAACTAATGATCAGGTACCCTGGTTTTGAAGAGCTTGATACTCCTCAGACATTGCCTTTTGCCATTAATTGCAAGTATTTTACAGCATCAAAATAACAAGAAGGGTCAGGCTCGGATAAGAACAACTTTAATCGGTTTGACAATTCCACTTTTGAGGCGAGCCTTCATCAGATGAATATTTGAGAAGTTGGGATTATCGTGAACTGGAGTGGTGGATTAATTGTCTGGAGAAGAATGGGTATTTGACAATGTGTGAACTGGGTAATCTTGAGAAGCTGAGGAAGAAGAATGAATATTGGTGTCATTGTTTAAATTTAAGGATGGAAATCTATTGAACGTTGGAATATTTTGATCCAACAAAGGATCTTGATGGGAGATGAGAGACGTGTTCAAATGGTAGGGATTTATTCTTAGATGAGGGAATAGCACGTGAGCAATTAAAAGGTAAGTGAAATGAATCTATGGTTGAGTAAAAATGAACGACTGAGATTTACTCACTTGTGGTGTTCTTGGATGAAGACCCAAAATCGGAGAAGAAGGAGGTGAAGTGCAACATCACCGGCGTTAGTTCTAGAGAACGGAAACTCACTTTCTCTCAAAAAGATTAAAAAAAAAAAAAAAAAAACATGTCTGCTCAAGTAAACCTTGCCAGTTCTCCGGTCAGGGCAGCGTTACCCCTTCATATTAGGGAAGTAACCAATAAAAGTGCAGTGAATTGAGCGTGCATCGTGCTTGTTTGAAGCATACGGACAGAGCCATGGAAAGCAAGAACTCCCGAACACCCTCAAGAAGAAGTTATAGTCCCAGGCTGTGTTGAACAGCTTCTGAAACGGAGAAGCTCCTCGTAAAACCTTAGATGGCATTCTATTGATAAGGTACACGGCCATTAATGCTGTGTGTGCCCAAAATCGAGGACGCATTGACGCTGTTTGAAGCAGAGCAACAGTTATGTTTCTATAATGTGCCGGTGCTTCCGTTCCGCCACGCCATTTTGAGAGGGCGTGTAAGGGCAAGAAACTTGGTGAATTATGCCATTTCTGGCTAAAATGGATTTGAATTTGTGAGAGATAAATTCCCCATTAATGATGTCATTGATTGTTCTAAAGAATGGATAAAGAGGAGGTTCCCCACTAAGCTACTCTGAAAGGGCTTCCTTGCTTGCATGTGTACTCTGTGTTGGCACATCTGGAAAGATAGGAATGTGGTTATTTCAGAAATGCTCCTCTAAACCAGTCTAATCCTTTTTTTTTTTTTTTTATAACGCGCAGGATGCAGGAGGAGATGCGCACCTAGGAGTGTACTGAGAGTGGCCTTCAAGGCTAAGTTTTCGTCCCTTTAGGAATTTTGCAGGTAGGGAGATCTAAAACCAGGGTGGATTAAAGCTAATGTGGATGTGGCTTTCCCGTTGTGATCGCCGCATGTGAGTTTGGGTGTGGTTCTGTTTATAGCGGGTCTCAGGTACTGGGATATAATACTGTTTCTACTATTGCTTCGTCAATGTATGAGGCCGACCTCTTGGCAGTTTTGCACGAGATGCAGCTTGGATCATGCTATGGATGTCGATATCTTATTATCGACTCTAATAATCTTATGATCAGTTCAAATTTTAGTGGGCCGATACATCTGTGTCTATGGAGATTTCGATACTTGATCCATTGTTGTTAAATTCATACTACTCTTTTTGATAACTGTCGCTTCAAATATGTATCTAGACAGTTCAATGTGCTTGCTCATAACGTTGCTCATGGGGTTCCCCCTTCCTCAGTACCCGATGCTTCATGTATGTAATACTCCTTAAGGTTCTATTGAATATCAGATTATCCCAAAAAAGAAAAAAAAGAACTGTCATGGAACCATAGTCACAGCAGTTACACTAACTTGGCAGACGATTTTGAATACGTGTTGGAAGGTTTTGAAGCTCATGCACATATGAAAAGGTAATGGGTCTAAAATTTCCTAAATGGCTGATGAATTCATTGCTTCCAAATTTAATTAAAAATTTTCTTAAGAATTGCAACCAATGTGAACACCTCCCCTTGTTTGGGAAGCTACCCTTCCTAAAGGTTTTCAATATTAGAGGAATGGATTCTGTGATGAACATTAGCAGTGATTTCTAAGAAGTTGGTAAGGTGAGGGGATTCCCATCACTCAAACAACTTGAATTCTGAGACATGCCAAATTTGGAGGAATAGTTTAGTTTAGATGGGACTGAAGTATTCCCTTTCGTCAATAAATTGGTCATCAGCGAATGTCCCAAGTTGACAACTATTCCATGCCAACTTCTATCTCTTGAAGAGTTGGAGCTGAGGTATAGCAATGAGTTGCTGATGAGATTAATGGCAAGCCTAACCTCTCTTTCTACCCATCGAATTTGTGAATTTTTTGAAGTTAAGTCCTTGCAAAGGGAGTGGAAGCTCTGGTTTCTTTGAATTCGTTGCATATGAGACATGTGATGAGTTGTTGTCTTGGGGTGCCATAGCCTAACATCCTTACCAGAGGTGCAACGCTTGACCTCTCTTTGGGAATTATCAGTTCTTAACTGTACTAAGTTAACGTTTATAGAAGAAGGGGTAGAGCACCTCACTGCCCTTGAGAAGTTAAACATTGAAAGATGCTCAGAGCCAGTGTCTTTACTAGATGAAGAAAGCATACGACACCTTGCCTCCCTTAAAACTCTTAGGATATGGCGTCGTCCTAACTTGGTGTCATTGCCTGCGGGACTATAACGTTTCACCACATTAAAATGTCTTCACATACAAGATTTTCCTAGAATAGTAGTTTTGCCAGAGTGGCTGGGAAACCTCACATTGCTTCATGAATTGTCAATCCGGGACTGTCCAAATCTTACATTGAGCCAACAGTTTGTAACAAGTTAAACCTTGGGAAAAGGAGAGAAAAGAATAACCACCTTAGAAAGGGAGATAAAAGGAAAGAAAAGAAAAATTACTATTCATTTCTCATAATTTCCCAAATGTGTGTTTCAAAGTAGAGTTTTCTTATGTAGGAAAGTGAAACAATAAGATAGTGTTGTCTGATACTCAGCAAAACACATGGGAAACCTCTCAAAAAATGTGATTGTTGCAACTACAATTTGAATGAAAAGTTGTTATTTACAAATTAACTAAATATGATATTGATGTAAATTGTCAATTCCATAGTGTGTAAATTACATGGAGTGGTAGATTAGGCATGACATGAGCTTATTGCATACGTTAATCATGTTTATAATCATCAAGTGTCCTTGGGTCCCAAGAAAGAAGACAAACTCCAAGCAATTGAAACCAATGATAATCCTTTCCCATGTTGTCAAGGTCCAAGTCTTAAAGATTCAAGCCTCATCAAGCTTCAGAAATGTATATGAGGGTAAGCATAATGCTAGACATAGGTTAAAGAGACATAAAGGCCCTTGTAAGGGTCAATGGACCATTCCCGTGCTTGAAGCATAAGTCCTATAGAGGTTGGGAGTCGATTTAAGAAAAGATGGCAGAAAATAAGGGAATCAGATCGATCCAGATGGGGTTGAATTGATCCGTTACTTACCGGATCAATCTAAAGGGCCATCAGATTAATCTGATAGGCCTTGCGGATCAATCCGGCAAGGCTCAGGTGTTTCTAATTGAGACATTGGATCAATCCAAGAATGCCGGATCAATCTGTCATAGTTGGATCGATCCGACATCGGAAGATTTAAAAAAAGAAAGAAATCCAATGCCCATAAGTTTTTGACCGTTGGAAAATATATCAAATCAATGGTGCATTACTATACTCATCCCCTATAAGTATAAGAGAGCCCCAAGGGAGTTCTCTAACACACAAGAAGCCAAAGAGAGAAATCTTGAACAAGAGCAAGTAAGAGCTAAGACATTCAAACCTCCCAATAACCAAAGACTCACATTTATGAGTTTCCATTGAAGCTCAAAGAGCCATTAAAGTGCTTCCTTAGCCCCTTCACTTCAAGAACACAAGAAGAAAACAATGAGAGGGTTTACTCCCAAGTAAACCCTTGTGTAAAGCTCCAAAAAACAAAGAGGCATCTCTTGGGAGTTTGGTGAACAGCTAAAACTTACTATCTCAAACAAGGAACAACTACCATCGAAGAGAAAAAAAATAATACATCAACCTTGTGGAGGTAATTTGTATTTAACTTTTTTTTAAGCCCTTAATACTACTGTCAGAGACACCAGTAGTGTAGAACTTTGCACCTCCGCCGGAGACACCAGAGGTGAAGACCGCTCTCACCAGAGACATCAAGAGTAGACCATAACATTCACTGGAGACACCAAGTGTAGAGTTTGCTTATGTAAGTAGTTAGGTTTTTGAATTTTAACTTTGATTGTAATTGTTCAATCTAAATAAAATTTAGTAGTTCGATAATAAGCTTTGACATTGGATGTAGGCCCATGTGGCGAACCACTATAAATATTGTGTAGTGTGTGAATGCTTGTAGTGAGCATTGTCTCTATCTCTCTCTCATTTAATATGGCATGCTTAGTGATCTTTGCATGATCTTTCATATTTTCAATTAAGAAATATCTATAATTAATTGAAAGATAAAATTGAATATTGTCATTACATTGCACTAGAAATCATAACAATTGAATTATATCACTAAGTGCATCAATTTTCGAGTTAAGTGGGGGTTAAACCAAAATAATTTTAATAAATCCTATTCACCCTCCTCTAGGATTAAAATCAAACTTTCATATGAATCCATATTTCACAATCTGATAACCCAACAATTAATGTGTCATATACTCTGATATATAAGAGGAATCCATAGATAAAAAGAATATCATATTATTATTATTATTATATATTAATACAAAATCAAAACCTATTTATACCATCTGAACTACTCCATCCATTTATCCATTCTGCTAACAATTGTCATGTGAAACCCTTAGGACTGCCTTTTCAAACCTATTAGAGAAATAAACCAGCACAAACAATCCCAAAACCACCCAAAGGAAGAACAACAATTGAGGGCATGTCACCAACCTTGAGAGAGGGGTCTCTACCATATGCTTTTATATCATAAAGCATGGAATGCCACAACTGCTTTAATTGAAACCATCAAGAATTTAAATAATATAAAGGAACATGTTGTATCTACAATGAAGGACATGTAACTATTGTACTTCACTAAAATAGAAAATGCGGCCCCTTTGATTGCATTGCAGGACGATATCAAGCTCAAGCCAATCAAAATTATTATGTAACAATCATGAATTTTAAATAATAGGTTCTTACACCTGAATAAGGTTTGTAAACCATGAGACCATGACTTGGATTGTAGTTGGTCATACACTAATAGATAACAATAGAAGTTGAACATTGTAGTGATCCATTTATTTGGTCTTTTGCATGAACCAAGTATTTATATAATTATGTTCTTGTTTCTTTTTCCATTTTAACTTATTTGGGTAAACTAATATCAAACCCATAACCTATAGGTTTCTTGATTATAAATTATAATATTCTCATATCTCACACTATGAAGAGTGGATGCTAAGAATAAAGTGGAAAAAAATTTGTTAAGTCATATGTAGTATGTTTGTCAATCCCATGGTCAAAACTCATATGTAAGTTCTTGAGTTTTGTAAGTGTCCAATATTGTGTCTTAAAGTTGACTCCAAGTGAAGATGTCAAAGTGGACCAAAGGCTTAAAGACCAAGGAAGGAAGAATGCTTGGGATAGCCTCAAGACCTCTAGAGAAATCAAGGTATTATCATGTATTCATAATGTGAGGTATGGAATGTGAGTGGACCATAGAATAGGTGTAGACAAGTGTGGGAAGATCACCCAAGGTCTCAAGACTGTGGCCAAGTGAGAGGGCCGTGTCGATGGCATGTTACAGTTCAAATCAAGACTCCTTGACCAATTACAAGATTTGTAATCGGTCACAGGCCTAACCGATTACAAATTCTGTAATTAGTTATAGGCTGATAATCGGTTACGAGTGGACCTAACACACAAAAACCAAGGACCCAAGAGCCTCGCCCCATGTTGTATAATTGATTACAACATGAGTTACGGATTTCCCAGAATTCGTAACCCATGAATGTAATTGGTTAGGGTGTAATTGTTTACAAATCTTGTAATCGGTTATGCATGAACAAATACAAATTTTAAAACCCCGTTTTAAAATCTTTGGCTCATAATAGTTGCCCGTTTTAAAATATTCCAATCCAATGATTGTGAGGGATCCATGACCCCTATAAGAGGAAAACTTTCCTCTTTAGGGCAACACTTTAAGTATTTTTTAGAGAGTTTTTGTTTTTTGCCAAAAGTAAGCTCCCAACCAAGAGAAACCTTCTTTACTCACTAGCTTGAGCTTTCAAGACTTAAAACCTCCTTGAAATCTCTCTCACTTCCTCCTCTACTCTTCCAATCTATTATCCTTAAAGGAAAGACACTTATGGGTTGTCCCAAGAGGAAACCCTTGTTTGGCTAAGCTTAAGAAGCTCTAGAGCCAAGGCTTGAAGTATTGTGGGACTGATAGACACACTAGTTCATAAAGGAGTACTCCCACTTGGTAAGAATAACAACATCAACCATTAAGTGATAAGCTTTGCTTTTGTTTTGCATTCATCTTTCATATTCATATTGTTTAGCTTCCGTCGGAGACACTAGAAGCATGTCTACACTCGCCGGAGACACCGGGTGTAATGAGTAGTTTGCTTAGTGTAAGTAGAAAGGTTTTTAGTTACTTTTGACCTAGATTGTAATAGTCAATCTTAATGAAAATTATAAAAGCTCAAAAGTGAGTTTTTGGAGAGTAGACGTAGGCCATCGTACCGAACCACTACAAGACTTGTGTTGCAAATTGTTGTGTGTGATTGCTTGTCTATTTACTTTCAAACCCATATCTCTATTTGCATATCTACAAATTGATATCATTCTTGATTAACAACACCTTTAGTACACACACTTGCATTAATTTAAAAATGAATTAAAATTGAATCAAGAACAATCCAAACAAATTAAAAAGGGTAAAAAGATTTATAAATCCTATTCACACCCCTCTCTAGGATTAATCTATACAGAATTTCAATTTGTATCAGAGCAAAGTTGTCCATATAGGGCTTAACAACCCGAGTTAGATCCTTAAGACCAATCTTGAAAAAACTCTAGATGGCCAAAGAAGATAGTAATATGTTAATTAACACACCTCCATTATTTAATGGAAATGATTATGACTATTGGAAATCTCGTATGAAGATTTTTCTAAATGTCTTTGACCATAGGGTTTGAGGTGGTGGATTGCTATACACTATCTGACAAACCTCATAGTGAGTGGACCATTGCCGAGGGAGATGCCCACAAGTTCAACTATAGGGCTTTGAATTCCATAGCTAATGGACTTAGTCCCGATGAATTTAGGAGGATTTTTCATCCCAAAATGGTTAAGGAGGCTTGCAAACTTCTCTCGATACTCATGAGGAAACTAGTGTAGTGAAGATGTCAAAACTCTAAATGTACACTTCACAATTTGAAGCACTAAGAATGAAAGAGGATGAAGAAATCTCTCAATTCCATGCCAAGCTCTCTAACTTAGTAAATGCTATGAGAAGTCAAGGTGAGGATATTTTTGAATATAAAGTAGTTAGAAAAGTACTTAGGTCCCTACCTAAAAGATTTAGACCTAAGGTAATGACTATTGAAGAAAGCAAGGATGTTTAAACGTTAAATTAGAAGAACTAATAGGTTATCTTCAAACCTTTGAAGCCACCATTAAGGTCACTACCAAGAAGAAGAGAATTTCCCTCAAGGTGGAAAAACTATCTGGATCCAGTGAGGACTCCGGTGATGACTTAGCCTTGGTGGCTAAAAATTAAAAAAAAAAAAATCTTTAGAAGAAATGCTAGAGACTACTCCAAGAACAAACAAGTTAGGAGATCTTTTTCTAACTTTAGAAAACAAAAGGATTTCTCTAGGGAACCTCTTATTTGCTATGAATGTAAAGGGAAATGTCATGTGGCTAAAGATAATGACAATAAGAAAAACAAGTACAAGCCAAAGGGTAAGGCCATGGTTGCGACTTAGGATGATAATTCTGATGTATTGGAAGATGAATCCCAAAGTAGTGAGAAAGGTGTCTCATAAGAAATCAAGGCCTACATGGCCTATAACACTCCTATGAGCTCACTTAGAAATGCAAGTGACTCAAGTAGTGAGGATGAGGGAGATGATGAAGAATATGAGGAAAATTATGACATCCAAGAAGCTTTTGATAAGTTCTTCCTTCAAAGTGCTGACTTGGAGAACAAAAACAAACAACTAAGAAAAGAAATCAAGGAAATGACTCTAAAGTCAAACTCCTTGGAAGAAACCATTTCTCATCTTCAACAAGACTCACCTATGGAAAGTGAGAAGGATGATTAATTTTCCAAGGAAATCTTCTTGCTTCAAAAGGCCAATGAGGAAATGAGCTCAAAATAGCTTAACTAGAGAAGAAACTTAGTGAAACCAAAACCTTCCTATGTCTAAAGAAAGACAAAAGGAAGAATGAAAAGAAGAAACTTCTTAAAAATAATAAAAAATTATCCAAGAGAATTCTAAAACTTGAAGAGAAACTCAAGTCTCTAGAAGGTGAAGAGGATGAGACAAGTAATGATGATTCTTTTATACTTGACTTAGAAAATCAAGTGAACTCCCTAAATTAGATAAACAAAGGATTAAATATGACTTGTACTCAACTCACTAGGAAGTCACTAGAATATCTCAAGCAAATCAAGGAGCTTGAAGAGGATAAGAAGAAGTCCATTTCTATGCATACACAAGAAAATAACAAGTTTGAGAAGATGTTAATCACTCAAAGTCCTAACAACGCCTTTGTAAAAACCAAAGGAAAGATTTAAGCACAAGTCTTCTATAAAGAAAAGGAGAAAGCAGACTCTCAAAGACCTTCTCAAAAGTCTTATAGGGTTGAGAGGAACCAAAACACCTCATTCAAGGAAAAAGCTCCCTTGAATAAAGGTTGAACTTGGGAAAAACCAAAATGATCCCAACCTTATTCCTAAGCTCAAGCAACAAGGAATACGCCTCAAGCTAACCAAACCTCATCCTCTAGAGTATTTCAAGACATATGTAATCATATATTCCTAGAATACCATGTTTTTCTTGCTACTATTGTGGTTTAGAAGGACATATCAAAATTTATTGTAGAAAAAGGATTAATAACATTAAATCTCAAAGATATCAACCTTCAAGAAAAACACAAAATGAAAAAAAAAAAAAAAGGTTAACTAGAGGAACTATTTTCAAAATGTTGAAACTTTGAACCTCCAAAAGAAAAAGGACTTAGCCCAACAAGGTGGTACCTTAATAGTGGGTGCTTTAGACACATGACTAGAGATAGGTCATTATTTGAATAAATTGAGAAAACTCAAGGTGAGAGTGTCACCTTTGGTGATGGAAACATGGTCAAGATCATTGGTAAGAGAACTATAGAGGTCCCAGATATTCCCACACCCATTGATGTCCTTTATGCGCAAGGATTAAAGCATAAACCAAAATTGTGATAAAGGCTATGTTGTGCACTTTGTAAAGGATTGGTGTGAAATCAAGGATAAGGAGGGAGAAAAAGTACTTGTTAAGGGAATGAGAACAAGCGACAATTGCTATATTATAAAACCTAACAAGCAAGAGTTGGGAGCTTGTTTCATGTCTAAAAAGGATGAGACTAATCTTTAGCATCAAAGGTTAAGTCACATCAACTTTAGAGATTTAGCTAGGTTAAGTAAAAAGGAGATAGTCAAGGACTTGCCTAGACTAAGCAAAATTGATAACCCAATGTGCAAATATTGTCAAATGAAAAAACAAATGAGAGTCCCTCATAAGAAAACAAATCAAATAGGGACATTTAGTCCTCTAGAACTTCTTCATATAGACTTAGCTGGTCCTACAAAAACGGAGAGTTTAGGAGGTAAGAAATATTCCATGGTGTTGGTTGATGATTTCTCACATTTCACTTGGGTAGCATTCCTAAGAGAGAAATCCAAGCTTTCAACTAATTCCTAAACATTTATAAAAGAATTTAAGTTGAGAAAGACATTGCCATCAAGGCATGAGAAGTGACCATGGAAGGGAATTCGAGAATCACAAATTCTCAAATTGGTGTGATGAAATGGGAATCAAACATGAGTACTCAGCCCCAAAAACTCCACAACAAAATGGAGTGGTTGAGAGAAAGAATAGGACATTTCTTGACATGGCTGGGTCCATGCTCACAAACAAAAACTTAGCCAAAAGATTTTGGGTTGAGGCGATAAACACCGCATGCTATGTCTTAAACCATGTATATCGTAGACTGGGAATTGACTATGAAATTTGGAGTGGCAAAAAGCCAACTGTCAAATACTTTAAGGTATTTGGCAGCACATGATACATCCTTCAGGATAGAGAACACCTTGGGAAGTTTGATGAGAAAAATGATGAAGCTATCTTCCTAGGATACTCCACAATGAGTAGAGCTTACTAAGTCTACAATAAAAGGACTCTTATAATGGATGAGTCAATCATTGTAGCTGTGGATGATCATGAGTTAATACTGTAAATGTAATATGTTGTAAATTCCATGAGTCTATAAAATACATGTTTTGTATAGAGTAGGACATGAACTGAGTCATGTTAGAGTCTAAGTAGTCCTTAAGTCTAAGCTACACGAAGATCATCATCAAGCATCAAGGAAGCCTCAAGAGATCATTCCGGGAGTCGGCGAGTCATCCTAAAGGATTCACGATCCATTTCGAGCCTACATAAAGTAAATCAGGTCTTGTATGGTTGTCAAGGTGAATCAAGGTCCCATGTCGGGTTTCCCAAGGTCCACAGACCTTTCCGAGTCATGGGAGGACAATCCAAAGTCATATGTAACATTTTCAAGACTTTAAGAAGGATTACAGAGAATTTGGATTGATCCAGGATCAAACCACTTCGATTCAAATAGTTTGGATTGATCCAAACTTACTTGGATCAATCTAGGATCGATCCAGCAACTCTCTGGTTGCTGTTTCTAAGTATTTTTTACACTTGGATCGATCCAAAGTAGCGGAAACACTGTATAACGGTCTAAACTTCAAAAATCTGTTGGCAATCAATGGCCAAGATCATTTGACCATTTGGGGATGTTCTAATCCAATGGACATGGATTATTTTCATCCATAATATAAGGGTTTGAGCACCCATTAAGCAACGAATGGTCTTGATAAAAAACTACTACACTTTTGCTCCAAAATTGGGAAAACATTGAGAGATTCAACTCTTCATTCTTGTGGAAGTCTCTCCAAGCTTAGATACGTAAATCATTACCCAAGAAGGACCATTCCCCTCTTCCACCTTGTTCCAATTAAGGTAAATATTCAAGTAGAAGAAATCAAGGGTTGTGTAAACCCTTGTGAAGAAAGGTGGGATTGATAGTCATATTGTGCTCAAAGAGGAGCAACCCATCAAGTGTGGCTCTCTAACTTGAAGAGCCAACTAAGATGTAATTGGGGATCCATAGTCAAACCAAGCTCAAGGAGGAGCAACTCTAAGTTGTGTGATCAAGGCAACATCAACCTATAAGGAGGTAACTTTTGCCTTAAACTTGTATTTAAAGTTTAGAGACCTCTCCCGCCAGAGACACTGGGAGAATTAGCACTACCGCTGAAGACATTGGTAGTGTGCACCCAAATCTCTTCTGCCGGAGATACTGGAAGAGTAGACCATAGACTGCACTCACCGGAGACACTGGTTGTAGCTTGCATTTGCAAGTAGACTAGGATTTTGCTAATTTTATCCTTGATTGTATTGACTTCAATCTTAATAAAATTAAATAACTCAAATTGAGCTTTTGAGAATGGATGTAGGCCGTTGTGCCGAACCACTATACATCTTGTGTTCATATGTGATTGCTTATGGTGTGTGTATATACATTCTTCATTTTTATTATCAAGCATTATTTCAATCTCACGTGCAATTGAATTGAGCATAAACATATTTAAAAGCACAACTTATTAATCAATCAAAACTCAATTTAGGGAAATTCAAAATGAAAATTCAAATAATCCTATTCACCCCCCACCTCTAGGATCTTTACATAGGAATTTCAAATACAAGTACAAGTATAATTACCTGTTGTGTTCTCAAATCATGAGCTGGAGACCTCATCTCATAAAGAGATTGTTGGATCCCGAAGAGGTTAAGAAGAGCTCACATCTCAGCAAAGCTTTGAGAATTAAGTTAAAGATATTCAAGTTCATCCTAAGGAGAAGTGGCTCATAAAATGACTGTCACAAAATGACATCCTAGGTGACCGAAATGATGGAGTGAGGACAGGACAACAAAATAAAAACATTTTAAGCCACTTTTGCTTCATAAAGCCCAAGAAAGTGAAAGAGGCTCTAAATGATCCCAATTGGATCATGGTCATGCAAGAGGAGCTAAATTAATTTAAAAGGAACAATGTACGGTTCTTAACAGAGAGACCCTTTGACAAGAACATCATTGGTACCAAATGGATATTTAAGAACAAAATATGATGAACATGGTACTATGACCAAGAATAAGGCTAGACTAGTAGCCAAAGGGTATGCCCAGATAAAGGGTATTGATTCTGAGGAGACATTCGCCCTAGTTGCTAGATTGGAATCCATTAGGATCTTATTGTCCATCGCATACTACTTAAAATTTAAACTCTACCAAATGGACGTTGTCAGCACCTAATTTTGGCCCAGGGACTAGAGGTTTCTTTCAATGGGCAGCACCAGTTCTTTAGAATAGGCCTTTAGGTATGCTCGA
>JAOXJP010093265.1:0-14613 GCA_025762735.1 Platanus orientalis | reverse complement strand
GCTCCAAAAATATACTTGTTCGGGTTCAGCTTCAATCTATATTTCCTTAATCGGGAAAATAGCTTCTATAGATGTGTTGGATAATCTTCTCTGTGATGGGATTTGACAATCATGTTGTCAACATGGACTTCCATCTCTTTGTTGATCATGTCATGGAAGAGGGCAGTCATGGCCTGCTGATATGTTTCCCTTGCATTCTCTAGACCAAAGGGTATGACTTTATAGTAGAATATGCCCCAAGGGGTCATGAAGGTAGTCTTCTCCCGATCTTCCTCGGACATCTTAATTTGGTTATAGCATGAGAATCTGTCCATGAAGGACATCATCTTGTGTCTGGCAGTACTGTCTATGAGCACATCAATGTGGGGTAAGGGAAAGTCATCTTTGGGACTAGCTTTGTTTAGATCTCTGTAATCTATGCACATTCGGACCTTGCCATCCTTTTTGGGTACATGGATGATGTTGGCTAACCATTGGGGATATTGGATAGACAAAAGGAAGCTTACATCTTATTGCTTTTGGATTTCTTCTTTGAGGGCTAAGGACCATTTTGGTCATAGAAGCCTAGGCTTTTGCTTGATGGGATGGATATCCGGGTTAGTGGGAAGCTTATGGGTGACAAGGTTTATGTCCAGACTAGGCATGTCTACATAGGTCCATGTAAAGATGTCTACGTACTCTTAGAGTAAATGTAACAGGGCATACCCTAGATCTGAAGTGCTAGGGGTCCCAATATTTATAATTCTAGGCATGGTTTCTGACCCCAAATTAACTTTTTGGAGGTCGTCTACAGATGAAAGATTTTTGGTTTTCTTGGTGCTCGAAGGCCTCGATCACCTCTTTGGGCATTATTTCCTCATTATACCATTCTTCTTGCTCATGTTTTTGAAAGAAAAAGCTTTCAGTATGAATTTACATGAAAAAAGGGTATTTAATACTAGAAGAGCAAATGGACTTGGAATCAACTCTAAGTTGCCTACATACCCGATGTTTGTACTGATCACAAGCTTATGAAAGTTTGTTCAGCTAGGATTAAGTTGCCAGTAGTTCTGGTTTTGATGGTGGATCAAATTTACATTTTTTTTTGTTTTTGAAAAGCAACTGAGCCTAAAGTTACTTCTCAAGTTGCCTACATACTTGACTTTTAGCATAAGTGCTTTGAAAATATTGGTCTATCAAGATCAAGCCACATGTAGTTCTTTGACTACAAGGGTAAAGAAAACAAAAAATGTTTTTTTTTAAAAGTGACTGGGCTTAAAGCTGTGTCTCAGGTTGCCTATGTACCCCTTACAAGTGCACTGGTTAAATGCTTTGACATTTAATGAGTCATTAGGGACTAAGTCTATGTAGTTCTTATACAAAAGGGTGAAAGATAAAAAAACAACTAAAAATATTTTGAAAACATAAACTGGAGTAGTGAAGGGTCGGCTCTTCCTGACCTCTTTTCTTAATCAATCAATCCATCACCTAGTCTTGGTCCTCTACTGTAATGAAGTTGGCTTGCCCGATCTGCTTTGTGGTGTCCATGGTACCCATGTTTCCGGCATGTTGACATAGTCAGGGTCAAGCTCGTCTAAGTCTAACTCGCCACTCACAATAACTGATTGGAGACATTACCGAGGAGTGAGAGTAAACTTATAGGGGCTAGGTTGTCCTCCCTATGTTCTGAGGTGTTGGGGGTTGAACATTCCCTGACCTCAAGGATGGACGGCTTAAAGCTGGACATGGGGATATGAGAAGCCGCATCAAGATGGTAGGTAGGATGTTGATTGATGACTGGAGGTGGAATTGTGACTGGTTCTATTGGTATGTGTTCTATGCTAGGCTTGGATGGTACTGTTTGAGCTAGTGGATTAGTTGGTACGGTGGCACAAGTCTGGGGTTGTTTAGAAATTGATACAAAATGTTGTGCGGTCTTATGACCGACTTTCTTCTTCTTGTTCTTTTTGAACTGATGCTTGATGAGAGGTTTGAACCCTAAACCTGCCTTGTATGGCACTCTGATAGCCTTGATGGGGTTCTTTCTTCCTTAAGAGTGTTTGCTTAGGCCTTTGTTTGGATCAAATTTCATTTTGGCCATCATGTTAAACTTTGGCTAAAGTATTTTAGTCTTCCTTTTTAGCTCTGCTGCTTCTTTCTCTGTATGCACAACCTCGAATTGGTACGAGATGAAAGTGTTTGGGGCTTACAGATTTTGGACTCCTAGTATTTTTTGCCTTATCATCGTGATAACATCTGTATCTACTAGCACTATGATGACTTCGTCATTGATTATGAATTTGACTTTCTGGTGAAGAGTGGATAGGAAGACACCTGCCTGATGAATCCACGATCTTCCCAACAACATTGTGAAAGAGGATGGTATGCTCAGTATCTAGAACCAAACTTGAAACATTCTCCCTTCTATCACTAGGGGAATGAACACTTTTCCTTGGCTGCGACTCACTGAGTTGTCGAAGGCCCTTATGTCATAGGGGTTGGGTTTCACACAGTTTGAGGGAACTCCCTACGTATCTAATGTATCCTTGGTACAAATATTCAAAGCAGATCCGTTGTCTACCATGATGAGGGGAATACACATGTCAGAGTGATCTGCAGTGATATAGATGGCTTTGTTGTCTAATGTGTCACCCTCGGGGATCTCGTCCTCTAAGAATATGATGACTTAAGGCGTTGATATCCTAGCCACCATATTTTCTAATATGTTCAATGTAATCGAGACATCCACAAAAGACTTTTGGAATATATTCAAGAATCTCTCTCTGTGCTACTCTAATGTCAACAAAAGGCCCAAAATTGAGACTTGTGCTGGTGTCTTGGATAACTGCTAGATCAAGAATAGATGAGACTTCCGAATAACTTCCTTAAAGATCTCATTCTCTCTCTTTTCCTTTACTTCTCTATCCCAACTTCTTCTTTTATCATTTTTTCTTTCATTTTACCCTTAGGATGCAGATATGAAACCAGCTTGGAGACCCTGCTTGATTGAGTAACAAAGGCAGTGAGTTCGTCCAGCTCTTCACTTAAAAGTTCAGGATCTGTGACTTCCCCGACTAGATAGCCTAAGGGGATTCGGTTAAGCAAGTATTGTATTATGGTGGGTGGGGGAATACTGATGACTTGGTAAGGGGATGAAAGGTCAGTGAGCTGGGCATATAGTGATAGTGGTGGAATAATATGGGGGGATGAGAACAAGTCATGAGTTGCTGAACCTTCACTGTACATATTTACATCAGGGGGGAAAACTGTTAGTGGACTATCTAGGGCTATATCCCACATGTGAGTGAGTAGGTGCTCATGTTCAGGAGGGGGAATCGGCTTTAGGAAGTATCCATTTATGGTCGACACTTGATTGGTGTCGGGTAGGAAAATGACTTTCTTAGGCTTTATGATCTTGGTGATGTAGTTAGAGGGATTGAACTGAGTGCTGGTGAGGCCAATCATGTTGACCCCTTTTGCTGGCTAGTGATCAAGGAGCAGGTTTTGGATACTGTTGGAAGTTGGTGGAGGATTGGTGGATGTAGGGTCAAATGATACCTTACCATTATCAATCAGATCTTGGATATCGTGTTTCAAGAGGAAACACCTATCGAGGGTGTGCCCTAGAGTCTGATGGTATTCACAATACGCCGCTTGGTTGTAGCGGTAGGGCAAAGGGTAAGGAGGTCATGGATCAAGTCATTGCAATAACCTTTTTTTGATGAGGTACTCCATGATGTACTTATAGGAGTAGGGAAATGGGGTGAACTTTCTCTTTTTCTTTTTTTCTTTGGGCATACTAGGGTATTTGGCTGGTAGAACTGCTGTGTTTGAGGAGGAATGATATTTATGGCTATTAGGTAGCTCTGGGCTGGCTGTGATAGAGGCAGAACATGCCTGTTGTTTTGACTAGGCCGAGGAACCTCAATGGCCTGAACAATTTTTTTTTTTGGTTTAGTGACGGTTGCCTTCTTTGGAGTACTTTTGGTGAAATTGGCTGGGGTTAGAGGTGCATCTAGTACTAAGCCTGCCTTGATGGCCAACTCTACCTTTGTGGCTTTGTCGATAACCTCGACGATGTTGTTTTGTGATGCGATCAAGAGCATCAGCTGATAAGTGGGACCCAATGTCCTCATAAAGGTTGATATCATGTCCTTATCGAACATAGGGTGTTTAAGATTAGAGGTCTTTAATTTCCACCTGTAGGTTAAGTCCCTGATATTCTCTCCTGATGCGGGTTTCATTCCTTTGATCTCCTCTTTGGTTGGGAGCAACTCAATGTTAAACCTGTAATGATTGAGGAATGACCGTGTCAAGGCCCTTCATGTGCTGATGTTACTTTTCTCTTGGCTTCCTAGCCATTTCCCTATATTCTTCTTTAGGCTCTAGCTGAACATCTGGACCAAGATCCGCTCATGTCCCCACTAGAACATAGCATTGTAGTACATGTAGAGGTGCATCCTAGGGCAAGTGGTACCATCGTACTTCTTGACATTTGGTATTTGGAAGTTTGGTGATAATACACCCCCAGGATGGATGCAAAGATCCTCAAAGTCCATAGAGATGGGGAACTACCCCCTTTCATCAGTTCTAACTCTGTTGTGAGCTTGGCTATTTGTGCACTGGTCTCATCTTTAGGAGGAGCAAGACTCTCTTTGCCTTTTCTACTTAAAGTTGATGGCCTATATTTCTCTTCTAGGTAGAAGACAACCCGGTGTTCTGACTGCATGTATGAGATTGTGGCTTGGAGTGAGGCCATGACATAGATGGGGCCCTGTGTGTATGCCTAATCATGTGATAGAGTTTGTTTAGCAGTGATAGGAGGTGGTGGTGGCTCAGATATTGTACTCTGGCCATAAGGCCCTCTTTGTTTCATCAAATATTCGAACATCAACTTCTTAAATTTGGAAGTGGTAGGAATTCGAGGCTGCTCACTAGTGCTAGGTTGGCTAAGGGGTGGTGAAGAGATTTGGAGTGGTGAAGAGGGTTGACTAGACTTGGGGGTGGATATCCATCTATGCTAGGACATGAAGTCCCCTATTAATCTTTCCATTTCTGATTTGAACCCATCTGAGAGGGTATCTTTAGGACCAGTCCTACCCGGAGGTGGATTTCTTGAGGACGCCTCTAGGAGATTAAGCAGTATAGTGCTTGTCATAGGAGGTGGTGTTGACTTGTCAGCCATTGGTTTTTTACATTATGCCTTCTTTTGCTTCTATAGTCGAGTCTTTGGGGGAGAAATGATAGCTTGCTTAACTAAATTGGAAGAAAAATAAAGGTTTATTGTTATTGTCTTCCAGAGTTTATTCATTACATTCATTCATAATTAATATCCAGGTGCTTTTACAAGTGTATATCTCATACAAGTGAATTCATGTCCTTTAACTAACTATAAGATTTTTGGAAACAAAACGTTCTATAATATATATATATATATATATCAAAAAGTATTACGAAAGGAGGGAGTACTTGCCCCAATACATCAAAAATAGAAAACATAAAGTAAAATCTAAAGATTAAACACCGTTGGTAGTGGTGGAGGTGATACTGGTTCGTAGCCTAAGGAGAAGATCTGTTTTCTCAGCTTGTGAACCCATGAGTATATCCACTGATCTTATACAAAGGCCATGCTGTTGCTACACCTCATGTCAATTCCCAAATCTTTGTGGGAAGTCTTACTGTCATTGAGCTCATTTTTCAAGGAGTAAATGAGCTCGGCTTGAGTTTTGTTCCAATGTTGGGTACACTCACGTGAGACCTCGGCCTCTGTACATAAAACTATCTTGGCTTATAAGGTAGCCTTGGTTTGGGCATGTAAGGCCCATCCTTTAACTAAGTATATCAGTGCTTGCTCATACTTTGCTTGAGTATGAGAAGGATCTATATGTGATGAAGATGTTGATTCGATGCAAGGCCTCTTATTTGAAGAGGTAGATGTTACAGGAGTAAGAGGCTATAGAGGAGGCTTGTGTGAAAGCCAATGCTCATATGTAGGTGTCATGGCCTGTGTTTTTGCAGATACTAACTATAGATATCTTGAGACTCCGGTATGGGAGCTGTCCCATAAGGCTGCTAATGTATACCTTGTATGATTGGATGTATGGTGATCAAGTTTTCATACATCTTTGAAGCCTGTGGGAAAGTCAAAGAGATCTTGCCTAAGTGCCAATTACCGAAGGACATGTATGGGTACATAGGGAGTGCTCTGGTGGACTCCTGTGATAATCATGTATATGCGGTCCTTAGTAGCAAGAAGGGGGTAGTGTGCTCTATGCCACATGACACGCTAAGTAATCTGTTCCAGAAGCATGGCAGTTAATAGGTTCGAATAACTCAATGTAGTTGCTTTGTTTGGCAAAGGTTAGCTTTTGACATGGATTTGTGCTGGGGTCAGATCTCATGATACATAAGACGGGAAAGATGCAAGGATGGATAGATGTTTCTGTAACCAAGCTTATAAGAAAGCTGGACAACCATATAGTCACCCTCTAGGATGTTGGGCACAATATGAGAGACTAGAGATGGTCTCTAAGATGATCATAGGTGCAAGCGTCTTTTTCTGTAGATGTTGTGCCAAGATGTCAAGTAAAATGCCATTGATATGATGGCGGCTATGAGACAGTAGGAGTTACCCTAAGGCAACTAATGTGAATGCTCTGAATTTGATAGGGTTGTTGAAGTCGCCAATTTTCTTCTTACCTTTTTCCAATAAAAGGTCAAAAGGGTAGTGCAAATATTCTCTTGTAGCTTCCTTAAGCAGGGAGGCTTTAGAGATTTCTAGTGCATGAAAGCCTTTTAGGTAGCTAGGCTTGTGAGTCGGGATAATGCCAAGACAATGTTCTCAGTCTAAGAAGGATTCAAGCTCCTTAATAGTGGGTGTGAGTTCTTGTTCTCCGAAGCGAAAAACCATAGATGTCGGGTCCCAAAAGGAAATGGCTGCTTCTATCAGTGGCCAATCTAGGTTGATTTGGGCTAAGGCCAATGTTGCCCCTAGTTGGCTTTGACTATTCCAAATTGCCCATTTTTCGGGAGGAAGGGAAATTAGGGTATTTGTGAAGTTCACGGATATGGTAGAGTACGCAACCAATTGCATATGTTTGTTAGCCATGTTTATAAGCACAAACATGAATACAGGGTTAGAAATGTCATTTTATGGCTGAAAATAACATTCTACAGAATTTAAGCCTAACGCCTACTTTTTGCCTCAACGCCTAATTGTTGAGAGGACGATTAGGCGTTGAGAGTAGTTACAACTTTAAATGACTCGCGGTTGGGTCTTTTGTCCTTTTATATTTCAAATTGCAATTTTCTATTACAAACTATAGGAGAGGTCCCCATAGTATTTTTTTTATTCCTCCTTCCACTTTTTGAAACAAATTCTCCTTTTTCATCATTAACCATGAGTCGAGGAGGATCGAGTTGCCACTTCCTGCTTCTCTCGGTGCAAGAAAAGGCTTTGTGGGAGAACCTTATGGCGGATGTGGTGAGTTTCTTGATTTGATTATGAGTTCTTTCCATGTTTTTGTTGATTTTTCTTTTTCTTTGAATGCTTAGTTTTTTATTTTATGTTTTGTTTGTTTTTGCATCTTTTTTTAGATTGCATTGTATTTTTAGGTTTTAAATCATTTGAATGGAATTAGATTGTTTTAATTTTGATTTAGGAATGATTTAGAATATATTTTTACAATTTTTTTGGTGATTTTAGGTTTTCCAATGCCTGAAAGTCACTGCCCTAAATTATAGGTGTAACGCTTGATTTTTCTCTATTTAAAAAAATAGGCGTTGGCCTAAAAATCATGCGTTGGCTCAAAACACAAGCGTTAGGCTTGAGAGACAGATTTGTCATTTTTAACTTTTTTGCTTCCTTTTGATTTATTTTTTATTCTTTTAGCTCATAAATATTGTTCTAACATATTTTAACATGTTTTGTCTTGTCGGCTAGAGAGAGAGTAGAGTGCCACGACTCTAGGTTCGGGGTCCTAGGTTTATGGGGGCGAATGTGTTCCAAAGTCCAAGATCAGGTGAAGGCCATGGGTTTTGGCCATTTCTTGAGCTTGTCGGTGTTATAAGTTAGCAGGGCTCTTTTGATGCCCCTTGTTGAGAGGTGGCCTCCTATCACACAGACTTTCCACCTTCCGATGGGAGAGATCGGGATGCCCCCAATAGATTTCTTTATGATGACGGGGCTCTCTATGGATGGCACCCGTCAACCCGGAGTTGGTGGCTCGATGCATAGGGCCATAGCCCATGACGTACTACAAGGGCATAAAGGGTGTCCTCCCTCCCTGGTTTGAGAACGACTACATATAGGCCACCAATCAGAGCTCGTTTGCAGAGATTATATTCTCTACTGGAGCCTTCTTGATCTACATGCTAACTCATTCTATCTTCTGTGGAAAGAGCGACAAGGTGTATTTCTACTTGCTGCTGGCCTTAAAGGATCTGGATCTCTTGGCCATACGGAGTTAGGGTAGGTCTGCCCTCGGGTGGATGTATACCAACATGAGCGAGATCTTTTTTGGGTAGAGCCCTCATGCTTTCGTGGGGATCTGCTTTCTATGGGAGGTATGACTCATTTTCTTCTTTTTTATCTTTATTTTTATTTGCTTTCTTTAATGTGAGTTGAATATCATATATGATTTTAACTTTTTCTTTCGTATGTGTGGTGCTATAAGCACTTTCCTCCCTTGGCCCCCAGGTGGAGAGGTGAGGAGACATTTCCCTTTCCCTGTGTCACAAGGTGGAAGGTTGTCCGCACCCACCATAAGACCTAGAGATCCATTTCAACTTTTTGACGTGAGCTAGTCCTCCTAACTATTGACCAGGTGAGTACACAATGCTTTAGTTTACTTAATTTTGTTTCCTTTTATAAATTATTATCTAAGTTCTACTGTGCTTTGTGCAGGTTAAGTGACACCCATGGACCCGTTCGGTTTTGGGGGCAGGGGATACCTTGGCCTAGACCTCTACTTGGGATTGGTCTTGCCAGAGGGTCGTGTTGGTGGCCCTTGGTGAGGTTACCATATACCTCGGAGAGAGGTGTTGGCACTAGGTAGGGGTTGGAGTAGAGGGCTTTGTGGTCCCACACTCACCTGCTCCGGAGACCGACACTGAGGGAGAGACTGGGAGAGGGAAGATAGGTATTGAGGCCTCTGTGTTCCTAGACTGGGCCAGGAATTACAGTGAGTGGTGGGTCACAAAGACTTGTGGGCCATTGCGTGGCCTTGTTAAGGCTCAGGTGAGTTTATTTTATTTATTTCTTTTGAAAAACATTTGTTCATTGTCTTTTACTTTTCTTTCTTTTAATTTTTGACTTTGCTTGACTTTTAACAGGCAACAGAGGCACAACCTGTAGAGGAGCCAGCACCTCGTGCCCAGAGAGGGAGGAAGAGGAGGGTTCTGTTAGGATTATTTTACCTTCTTCATATTAGAAGAAGATAGGATACAATAAAATAAACAAGCAAATGAAAATAAAAATCACTCACAACACAAGATTTATGTGGAAAACCTTAATTTGGGGAAAAACCATGGAGCCGCTGAGAAAACTTTCACTATCTGGAAACCCTCGTTAAAGATGATTACAACTTTTGGAATCTCTCCCTCTTCACCCGCAATTGTAGAATGAAACATATAAATACCCCTAAAAACCCTAATATAAGGCGGATACAGTTCGGATCCAGTATAGTTCACAAAACAAAAAACGGGTCAAAATTTTCCGTATTCGGGTTTTTTTGGGTTATATTCGGGTTAAATTCGGGTTGAAAATTTCTGATGCTAACCTAAATCAAACTTTACACACTACAATCTCCCACTTCAAGTTTGATACCCTATTGCATCTCCTGTGTTTGTGAATACCATTCTTTCCTTGATGTGATTCCTATCTCTTGCAGCTCAACTGTTCTATCTTCACACCTGAAGACCAACTAAAGCTTTGCATAGCTCCAGTTTCATTGTTGTGACTACCTTAGTAAATATATCTATATGATTGTCATCCGTATGGATCTTTTCCAACCTCAACACCTTTTCTTCTAGAAGCGAACATATGAAGTGATGCTTCCTGTCAATGTGTTTGAGCCTTGCATGGAATGCTCAATTTTTTGCAAGATGAATAACACTTTGGCTATTACTATGTAACTTGCTGTTATCTTGCTTTTTTCCCAACTCTTCTATTAAGTTCTGCAACCAAACCATTTCCTTGTTTGCTTTTGTGGCAGCAATATGAAGTGCCATTATCTTTTGCAATTGTGACACCCAACTAATAGTTGTAGAACCCTAGGTGAATACATACCCTGTAGTACTTCTTCCTTTGTCAAAATCTCCTGACAAATCTGAATCCACATAACCTTGTAGATTAAGTCCAGACCCTCCAAAAATCAATGTGGTTTTAGAAGTTCCTCTTAGGTACCTTAGAATCCACTTCACAGCTTCCCAATGCATCTTCCTTGGCTTGCTTAGAAACCTGCTAACAACTCCCATTGAATGGGCAATGTCTAGCCTTGTGCTAACCATAGCATACATCAAACTGCCTACTGTTGATGCATATGGTACCTTGAACATGTAATCTATCTCCTCTTGGGATTTAGGAGAATGCTCTTTGGAGAGTTTGAAATGCCCCACCAATGGAGTACTGACTGGCTTGGCATTTTACATGTTGAACCTTTTTAGAACTTTTTTAATGTAATCCTCTTGAGATAACCTCAACATGTGGTTTTTCCTTGTCTCTTGTGATTCTCATACCAAGAATTTACCTAACTGCACCCAAGTTCTTCATCTCGAACTCCCTTGACAACATATCCTTGAGATTATTTATCACCTGCATGCTTGATCCTACAACAAGCATATCATCAACATATAAAAGCAATATAATGTAACTGTTATCATACCTCTTGATATAGCAGCAATGGTCTGCATGACATCTCCTAAAGCCATTTACTGTTATGAAGCTATTAAGCTTCAAAACCACTACCTGGGTGCTTGCTTCAACCCGTATAAGCTATTTTTCATCTTACACACCATTTTCTCCCTCCCTTCAGTAGTGTAACCTTCTGGCTACTCCATGTAAATTTTCTCCTCCAAATCACCATGAAGGAATGTAGTCTACACGTCAAGCTGCTCAAGATGTAAATCTTCTGCTGCCATTATGTTTAACACTACCCTAATAGTTGTCATCTTTACAACTGAAGAAAATAATTTGAAATAATCTATTCCTTTTCTTTGTTGCCATCCTTTAACCACCAACCTAGTCTTATATCTTTTGGTCCTATCATTCTCATCCTTCAACCTGAAAACCCATTTGTTGCTCAATGCCTTTTTACCATGTGGTAGTAGAACTAAGTCCCATGTCTGATTGGATATTAAAGACTATATCTCCTCATCCATTACATACTCCCACTCAGTCTGAGAATCCACCTCTAATACTTCTTTATAGCATTTTAGCTCACAACCATCTATCAACAACAAATAACGTAGAGAAAGAGAATATTGTTGTGTTGGTTTAGGTGTCTTGGTTAACCTTCTTATATCTAGAGTATGTGTTTGAGGAAATATCTGCTGATCCCTATGTCCTTCTATATTTGGTGCTTCATTCTCATTCACAGCCTGCACATCATCATCGGAAATCTACTCAAACTCCTTCAGTTTGCTTGAAATAGTAACCTTGTCCTTATACAAGACTTTCTCATTAAATACAACATTTTTACTCCTTATAACTTTCCAATTTTCATCATCCTAGCACTAGTAGCTAAATTCTTTTGATCCATTTCCAATGAAAACATAACTTTTGAATTTTTTATCTAGCTTATCCCGTTGATCTACATCAACATGTACAAAAGCCATACAAATAAACAATCTTAGGTGTTCAAGATTTACCTACTTTCCTGTCCATGCTTCTTCTTGGAGTCCACCATCCAAAGGTACTAAAGGTCCCTGATTCAATAAATATGTTGTTGTGCTAACAACATCCACCTAAAATTGTTTAGGCAAACCTGCATGTACTTTCATGCTCCTGGCCCTTTCCATAATAGTCCAGTTCATTCACTCTACCACACCATTCTATTGTGGTGTATTTGGGATTATTTTCTCTCTCCTACTACCGTTCTCTTCATAATAATTTTAAAATTCATTGCTGCAATATTCTCCTCCATTATCTGACCTGAGGAACTTAAGCTTACAACTTGTTTCATTCTCAACAACAACTCTCCACTTCTTGAAGGTTTCAAACACATCAGACTTATGTTTAAGAAAATAAACCCATCATTTTTTAGTCGAATCATCAATAAAGGTAACAAAATTACGTAAGCCACCAATAGAAGATACCTGAGCTGGTCCCCATAAGTCAGTGTGAACCAGTTCCAAATGCTCCTACTTGATTGCCCTTACACCCTTAGTGAAGCTGACTTTCTTCTATTTTCCATAAACACAGTCTTCACAAAACTCCAGGTCTAATGCTTTTAAACCTAAAAACTTCCCTCTTGAGTGGAGAATCTTTATTCCTTTTTCGCTCAAGCGTCTCATCCTGTAATGCTAGATATCTAAATCTATATCCTTTGCTGTAACTGAAATAAAGGTAAATGTATTTCCTGCCAAGTAGAGTGTCCCTTCTTTCTTTCCATGAGCTACAACCAAGGCACTCTTTGTGATTTTCCATGAATCTCCTGTGAAGACCATACTATAACCTGAACTTGTGAGCTAACCAACTGAAATCAAATTTTTTTTAGACAGGGTACATGACATACATCATTCAACATCCATGTAATCCCATTTGGCAAACTAATCAGAACATCTCCCTTACCCACTATATTGCAGGGTTTATCATCTCCTAGAAACACCTTACCAAGGTCACCCTGCATATAGTTTTTTAGAAGTTCTTTATTAGATGTGGCGTGGAAGGACACTCATGAGCTCTGACTTGCTGTCCAAAGCTAGAACTAATGCATCTTCAACAACTTCTTCTACAATATTTACGGAAGCCTCATTGTCCTAGTTATTGGTACTATGCTTGTTTTTCTTTAGAGCCTTACAATCCCTTTTCAAGTGCCCTTTCTTCCAATAATTCCAACATTGCACCCTAGATTTTCCAGATCTTGAGTTACCTCTTGACACAGATCTACCCCAATCCTGGTTCTTGTCAGTTGTTCTTCCTCTTCCTTCCATATTCAAAGCACTGCCTAAAGTTTCTCTTGAGAATGTGAATTTCTTGCGAACTTCTTCACTAAGAATCACACTCATCACGTCATCATACTTCATGGGGCTGGAACTCGAGGAATTATTGACAGCCATTACCAAACCATCTAAACTATCTGGTAAAGATGAGAGAATCAACAAGGCCCTAACCTCATTATCAAAATTGATTCCAACCAAGGTTAATTGGCTGGTAACTATATTGAACTCATTCAAGTGTTCAACCACAATTCTGCCTTCCGCCATTTTCATATTAAACAGTCTTTTCATCAGAAACACTTTGTTGGAAACCAATGGTTTTTCATACATTCGATAAAGGGCTGACATCAAGTCTTCTGTGATTTTCTCATTAGAAATATTAAAAGATACTGACGAAGATAATGAAAGATGAATCGTACCTAGGGCTTTGTGATCCAGAACTTCCCAGTTTGCATCTGTCATCGTCACTGGCTTTCCGCTCTTTCCTCCAAAGGGTTTGCAAAGATTCTTTTGGGAGAGGTAATTCTCTATCTGCATCTTCTAGAAAGCGAAGTTCATACTGTTGAATTTTTTAACATTGAACCGTGGAGGTTCCTCCATCGTTGTTGTTGCCACCATTGCTCCCACTCAAACCAAACCTCGCTCTGATACCAATTGTTAGAACCGATTTACCTTCTTCCTCTTAGAAGAAAATGGGATGCAATATAATCAACAAGCAAAACGAAAAAGAAAATCATGCACAACACAAGATTTACGTAGAAAACCCCAATTTGGAGAAAAACCATAGAGCCGTAGAGAAAACTTTCACTATCTGTAAACCTTTGTCAAAGATGATTACAATTTTTGGAATCTCTCCCTCTTCACTCGCAATCCTAGAACAAAATATAAATACCCCCAAAAAACCCTAATACATGGCAGATATGGTTTGGATCCGATCCGGTACATAAAACCATAAAAACGGTCAAAAAATTTTTCCCCAGAGGCTTGACAAAATCTAATGCTAACCCAAATCAAACTTCACACATTACAATGTGGAAAAAAAAAACCGAAAAGGGTGTGGTTCAGTTTGTTATTTTTTCGATACGTGTTGGCCACCAAAATGTGCTGAACGTTAACTGAACTTTAAAAATCTGGAGGCTATTATTACTTGTTGGTTTAGGTGGGCTTGATAAACACTTGGAGAGAAAATTGCCTGCAGTTCAAAATCTCTCTTCTGTCCAAATGATCATATTATAGCCACATATGTCGGTGTGATTTGACTGAAGTTTGAAATTCAAATCATAAGGGTGAAAAAACTACCCATATTTGTGGCTATGATATGCCCATTCAGACTGCAGAGGGATTTCGAATAGTAGATGATCTCCTCTCCTTTACTGGGATTGTCTTTATTCTTTAGGCCCATGACAGTGACATAGGAATCCTACATAACCCTGTGGGTGGCTAGGAACCAGATGGGTGGCAATCAAGGGTTGATAT
>JAOXJP010093254.1:0-14614 GCA_025762735.1 Platanus orientalis | reverse complement strand
TATATATATATATATATATATATATATATATGCATGTATGTATGTATGTATGTATTAACCAAACCAAGCTTTTAGCAAGCTAAGCTTTCCCTAATTAGGACAAAGCTTTGTTGAGTTAATGTAAGGTGAGCTTGATACCAAACAATAGGTGTGCCATTGATGAATTTGGTGCCTCTTTTTTTGCACCTCAACATGTTTTTGAACCCCAACGCAATGTGTCAGCTTATATGTCAACATAAACACTTCAGACACTTTATCATAACAAAACATTTTCTAACTTTTTTTTAAAGACAAATACTCTATTCATGATCCACCAACTGAATTTGTGCTTAATTTTTTATGCCTGAAGTATATCTTGATACTAGTCTCCTTGTTGAACCTGTTTGTCCACTTTGAGTCTCTGTTATCTATCTATATATTACACAAATTCCTGCTTCAGACATCAAGATCTATTCTTTGTGTTAAATCATTGTGTTGGCTCCCTCTTTACTTGTCTGAAATCTGTCCAGAATGAGTCCTGAACATCACCCGTTGCTGCCTCTATCTCCCCTGATTTAATTCTAAGACCATCAGTCCTATAAGTCCTAGTTTTACCCCTTTGTCCTAAGCTTTTTTTACCTCTATCAATAACCTATACACCCTACTATCTTAAACCTTAATCCAAGCTCCATCAGACCTGAAATTAGTAGTCTTATACTTTGTTGTCTCAGTCCCATACCCTATTCCCACACAAACCTGTATTCTTTCCCAACCTATACCCCTCTAAATCCCATTTGATACCTTTCTATTAGCACAAAATTAAGAGAAAATATACCTAGAATAAAAAAAGGTACTCAAAACATCCAGCTTGCATCAAATAAATAAAATAAAAAATTAAATCCATTAAAAAAATTATGGATGATGGGTTTAAGAACACTAAAAAAAAGTATAAGAAAATTCAACTTTCATCACCACAAAACCAGATCAACAACACAAGCTTCATCTCAAATAAATTAAAACCCACATAATGCTAAGAAGAAATCCCACTTACTGCTCAAGTCCTGTCCTCATTCTAGAAATCACTAACAGATTTCATGACAGAGATGGAGAAACACAAAAGAAAATGACCCCAAAAAATGAAGAGATATAGTATAAGTTGCACGGTGGTTATGAAGAACTAGAGGGAGGAAAAGAGGGAGTTCAGAATGACCTGATTTTCGTTGTTGTTGTATGGTGGTTATGAAGAAGATGGGAGTGAAATGATGGATTCTAATGGGTTTTCTTGAAAACTTAACTAGCTCAACACCAAATCAATGCAAGAACAGAGCACAAGATGAGTGATTGAGAGAGTTGCATCCTCGGTAGCAGGGCAGAGCCTGGGTCTCTCACCGTGAGTAAAGAAAGAGTCATTCCTGGGCTCTTTAACACTCGACCCCCTTTTGCTTTGCAATGGAGACTCTTTAGACAACTGATTTTGTCTGGGATAGGAAGATATGACATTCGATTTCACTTAGACAGGAAGAGAAAGTGGGAAGGAGGAAGAGAATGCGGGAAAGATCCAAAAAAAGCGGGACGAAAACACGGGAGGAAGGAAAAGGGGATGCAGGGGAATATATATATACATATACGGATATATGAAGCATTTTTAAAACATTGTAATAAAAAATGTAGCGTTTTTAAAACGCTGCATATTTGCTTTTTGTGCTGACACATGGCGGAGAATTATGACTTTTTTATACAGTGTTTAAAAACGCTATATATAGCATGTTAATAAAACGTTGTATGTTAAATTTTATACAATGTTTTATAAACACTTTATATAAAAAAAACGCTATATATTATTCTCTTTAGGCAGTATTTTTACAAAAACGCTACCTAAAAGAATGTTAAAAATAAATTTTGTAGTAAAAACAACTTCAATTTTTTATGAAATTTTTTTATTCAACCCATCAAATCTTATCAAAATTTCATGAAATTTTAACTGTAGAATTCTATCACACCCCAGAAACTATCATAAAATTTTCAAAATTTTCTGATCTGTCAAAGGTGCATTTTGATAATTTTTTGTTTTTTATCCAAAATTTAAAAAATACACTTTTTAGGTTTTTTTTCTTTTATTTTCTTATATTTTTCTGTTCTAAATTCTCCTAACCTTCTTTTTGTGATTTTATTTTTTGATTCTTAAATTTTTGTGGCTTGTTTTTTGTTTCTAAATTCTATTCTTGGTTTATTTGCTTTCACAATCATTATCTAAATTATTTAAGGCTTTGGTAAATTATTCTTCAACACTTTTTAGTGTCTTCCCTTTGTACTGCATCAGTTTCACCTTCTAATTCCCCAACTTGGAGCAATCCCAAGTCATCTCATATTTTCAGTCCATCCAATAGGCTTTTCTTTCTATGGTAACAGTGGTTCCTCAATGTATAGTTTCCATTGAAATTTTTAAAATTTATATTTAGGCTACTAATAGTTTGCATAACAATACTATCTGCTAGATTTCCTTATCATAAAATATGGAATTGTTTATTCCAATTTGTAAAGATCATGTGTTAACACGTTAGGTTTTGTATTCTCTTTCATTGAGGAATTTAAGGTGACTAGCCATCCTGTCAAATTTGATGAATGGAGGAATCTGTTAATGTGATAACACAGATAGTAGAAGCTACCTAAACTAGGTTGTCATTAGATTCTTGTAATAGTTTAATGTGTTTGCTGAATTTGGGCATTTAGACCATGTTGCAATTGGTTACACATTTATATCTCTATCTCATGTAGTGATAGTCAAACTCAATTTTCGTGTTATTTGAAACAGGGAACTTGGTTAGGAATGATGGTTTGTACTTGTATGAGTCCCCAGTAACATGGGTATTGGCAAGTTATGAGTTATTCCTATATTTACGGGAAACTTTCTTGTCATTAGTGGTATAAGCATGATGGGCTCTAACACTAGACTTTGTAAGGACCTTCCCATGGTGAATAATAGAGAAATAAGAAGGAAGTTTAGCCAAATTATAATCAAAATATGCTAGGAATTGAACTTGGGAACATTATAACTCAATTGTTGGATGAGATTTGATGCATGCCAGCATCTAGCAGATATTGGTTTAAGATCATACTATTTTTTAACTAGAAACGCATATCAAAACTAATGTAGATCAAACAATATTCAGATAGGATGCTATAGTAATTACATTACCAAATATTAAACATTTAATATACAATCTTGGCATCCATTTGAGCCCAACCGTTCTCCAAGCATCCATGAAATACATGTTTTCCATGATAAATTAACAACTTCATGTAGGTACAAATAAGGATTATTCAACAGCTTTTGTTTTGTATAATCTTTTCTCTCTACACTTTTTAACTTCACTAACACTCAATTCGGTTGCTCAACAAAAAACCTACTGCTTGGTGTTTTATAACTTGGTGAGTGGCGTTGTTAGCTCCTTAGAATTCATACAATTGAGATATATTTTTCTTTCTCTCCCCATTGCTTTTAAAATTTAGATAAGCAGAGGATTAGATTTCTTGATTTCTATCAACTGTGGGATCAAAATCTAATCAAATTTTCGTAGATGCAAGGGTTCTAGTGTGTTAGGAGCTCAATATGATGGTCCACGTTATCACCTTTGTTTAAAGAATGGGTAAAGGGTTCATTTCAAGTTAGGAAAAAAAAAGTTGAGGCATGAACTCAACCAAGATCCTGAGTGTGAATTAGTAGAGAAATAATTAAAAAAAAGTTTATTTAAATATAGGTCCTCTTTTAACTTTAGACTTCAGAGCACCACCATGAACAAATGTAGATATATTTTGAAATGTTGTACATTTCATTTCTCACCCAAGCGATAGGTCAGGTTAATGGCACTGATTTTAGCCATTAGGCACATTAGACATAAAAAAGGTATCCATGGTAGTGTACCCATAATGTTTCCTTACCAAAAAAAAAAAAAAAGCTAGTTTGATAGCCACCTGTAATGTAATCATTTCATTTTAAATTCCCAAGGCATATGTTACCATGAGGTGATGGATCGTAATGAACTCATTCAAATTTATATTGATTTGTTAAGTAAAATAAAAAATGAAGTTATCTTTGGATTTTCTGTAAAATGAAATGACTTGTGTTATCAAAGCACAAATCACCACAAATCTAAATGAGTCCATTACGATTCATCCCTTTTTTTGGTTTCATGTCTATGAGAACTCAAATAAAATGATTTCATTATTAGCAAAGGCAGCTTATGACAATTAAAAGAGCATTTTAGTAAATACAAGAGGTATAGATGGTTGAGTGATGCTTGTCCATTCAGATTGGAGATATTCAAAATATATTGTATCCAATGATGAAATAAATCAAGTTAGTTAGGTTTGCTAGGGTTTATTTATTAATTTGTTATTTAGGTTATGTAGGAAAGGTTGTTAGAGTTTGTTATGAAGAAGAAATCTTTATTTGTTTGGTTGGTTATATAAGGAGGTGGAAACGTTTTGGCATGTAGAGAGGTAGAGAGAAAAGTACTTTGATGAATAAAGTTTATTTTGGGTTTTAGAAATAGCCTTAATATTTTATTCTCATCTTTATTCAATCTAGAAACTAGCCTTAAAAGTTTTGGGGTTAGTATTTGTAGATCTGTTTGGGGGGTTTGGGTTCCTATAATTGGTATCAAAGCCTAATCAGTTTAAGGTTGATGGTGATGAACAAAGCTATGATTCAACTGCAATTCCCACGATTCGATGGGAAGAATTTTGAGCACTAGAGGATCCAGATGCAGCTCTTATTTGAATATCAGGAGATCTGAGATGTTGTAGATCAAGGTTTTGTGGAACTAGTAGATTAAGAGAATGTTACACAAGCACAAAAAGATGCTTTGAAGAAAGCACGAAGGAAAGATCAGAAAGCTCATCTATATATTTTTCAAACATTGGATGCGCCAATTCTTGAGAAGGTTACGTATTCAACTATGACAAAACAAGCTTGGGACATCTTGTTGAACTCTTACAAAGGAGTGGAGAAAAAAAAGGTAAGGTTACAAACCTTGCGAAGGCAATTTGAACTTCTTTAAAGGGAAAAGTCAGAAACCATTTCCGATTATTTTAATCAGGTGTTGGCTCTTGTAAATTAAATAAGAACTAATGGTGAGAATATGGGAGATCTCCAGATTATGGAGAAAATTCTTCGGACCCTGACAACACGGTTTAAGTATGTGGTGACAGCTATTAAAGAGTTGAAAGATTTTTCTACCATGACGGTTGACGAGTTAATAAGTTCTCTTCAGGCCCATGACTAGAGGATGATAGAGAACTCTGAAACTACAATTGAAGCACTATAAACATTGCTTGTATTAGGGAAGGAAAAAGGAGGATCCCAAGAAGAAGGTAGTGAGCAACAAAAATGATGAGATTTCTTAAACAAGGGAAGAGGAAATCAAAATTTTGGAAGGTGGAAAGGTAAAGGGACTGATTTAAATCAAATGTATGATAAGTCCCAGATTCAGTGTTATAAATGTAAAAATATGGTCACTATAAGTCTGAATGCAAATTTAAAAAATATTTTAATAAAGAATTGCATGTTAATGTTGTACAAAATAATAATGACAATTCATAAACATTATTATTAGCGTGTAATGTTGCAAAAGAAGATCAGAAGAATGTGTGGTATTTTGATACGGGTTGTAGTAATCATATGTGTGGTAAAAGGGGCATGTTTTCTGATTTAGATGAAACAGTGAGATCAGATGTAAAATTTGGGAATGATACAAAAATTCTAGTGATGGGAAAATGAAAAATTTTCATCAAGTTGAAGGATGGGTCTTACAAATATATTCAGATATATATTATGTACCTTGTTTTCACCAAAATCTCCTGAGCATGGAACAACTTTTAGAAATGGATTATGATATTTGCATCAACCAAGGTGTTTGCATTATCAGTGATACTCATAAAGGACTAATAGCAAAGATAAATATGACTCCAAATAGTTTATTTCCTTTAAATATTAAATGTGAAAATTTAACTTACTTTAGTTCTATAATGAATGGTGATGATTGGTTGTGGCACATATGGTTTGGGCATGTTAATTTTGGAAGCTTGAAATTACTTGCTAGAAAGAAGATGGTACTTGGGTTACCACATATTATTTTTTCTAAAGATAAAACCTGTGAAGCTTGTATTTTGAAAAAGCAGCACTAGGATAATTTTCCTGTTGAAAAATCATGGAGAGCTACAAAGCCATTGTAATTAGTTCACTCAGATTTATATGGACCGTTGGAAGTCGCTTTAAATGGAGAAAATATGTATTTCATTACCTCTATTGATATTTCAGTAGAAAATCATGGGTTTATTTTTTTAAGCATAAATCAAATGCATGTGATGTTTTAAAAAATTTCATGGCCTTTGTGGAGAAACAAAGTGGTTTTCAAATTAAAGTTTTGAGAACTGATAGAGGTGCTGAATACTTGGCATGTGATGAATTTCTTAAGAAGAATGGAATTAAACATTAGTTGACTGTAAGATATACACCACAACAAAATGAGGTAACTAAAAGAAAAAATATAACAATTATGAATATGGTTAGATGTATGTTGAAATCCAAGAAGTTGCAAAAATTGTTCTGGGCAGAAGCTGTTGCATGTGCAGTCTATGTGTTAAATAGTTGCCCAACCAAAAGTGTTCATGATAAGACCTCACAAGAACCATGTACTGGTTGGAAGCCCAAAGTTGGACACTTTAGAGTATTCAAATGCATTGCATATGCACATGTACCTAATGTAATTAGAAAGAACCTCGATGATAAAAGAGAAAACTGCATTTTTATTGGGTACAATAATGTAACAAAGGATTACAAGTCATTCAACCTAGAAAGTGGAAAGGTAATTATTAGTCATGATGTTACATTTGATGAAAAGGGACTTTAGGATTGGTCTGATAAAAGAAAAAAACAAATGGGTGTATAATTAAATGATGAAGAGCAGGTTGAAGATCAAAATGAGCAATAAATCAATGAACCGATTTTACTAGTTGCATCTCCTATTAAAAGAGAGTCATCTAGCCGTCCTCAACGTCAACGGGTTTTGCCTGCCAACTTACAAGATTATGTTTATCTGATGATAATGTTCTTGATGAAGAAATTGTAAATTATGCTTTATTTATAGATTGTGATCTTGTAAAATTTGAGAAAGTTGCACATAATGAGAGGTGGATTCATGCTATAGATGAAGAGATTCATGCCATTGAAAAGAATAATACATGGGAGCTTACTACTCTAGCAAATGGTAATAAATCTATTAGTGTCAAGTGGGTGTACAAAACTAAATATAAACCAAATGGAGAAGTGGATCATTTTAAAGTCAGATTAGTAGCTAAAGATTACAAACAAAAGCTAAGTATTAACTACTTTGAAGTTTTTGCACTTGTTGCTGGACTTGATACTATTCATATGATTATTGCTCTTGCTATACAACATAATTGCAAAAATGTTCAAAAGGATATAAAGTCTATTTTCTTGAATGGTGTGCTTGAAGAAGAGGTGTATGTTAAACAACCTACAAATTATGTAAAGAAAATGTGTGAAAATATGGTGTACAAGTTGAATAAAGCTTTATATGGGTAAAAATAAGCGCCAAGGGTGTGGTACACACGCATTGATGCATACTTCATTGAGCATGGCTTTCACAGAAGTCCATATGAACACACATTATATGTTAAAACCAATTTGCAGGGTGAGTTGCTTATGGTATGTTTACATGTAGATGACTTGATTTTTACTGGTAATAATCAAAAGATGATTAAAGAATTCAGGGAGGCTATGATTGACTAATTTGATATGACAGATTTGGGGCTTATGTCCTATTTTCTAGGAATTGAAGTGGTCCAAACAAATAATGGTATTTTTATTTCATAGTAAAAATATATGTCAAAGATAATTTGAAAAGATTCAAGATGGAATCATGTAAGGCAATTCAGACACCGGTTTAGGAGAAATTAAAATTGGTTAAAGATGAAAGAGGTGAACTTGTGAATCCCACATATTTTAAAAGGTTAGTTGGTAGTCTTAGATAATTGACTTCAACTAAACTAGATATTGTTTATGGAGTTGGGATTATAAGTAGGTTTATGGGATCTCCACACCAATTACACTTGCAAGCAACAAAGAGAATTTTGTTGTACATTAAAGGTACGTTGGTTGCTGATATTTTTTATTCTCATACAAACAAGTTTGGACTTGTTGGGTATACAGATAGTGACTGGGCTGGTGATTTTGAAAAAAGAAGAGCACTTCAGGATATGCATTCCATATAGGTTCAAGATTGTTTTCTTGGTCATTAAAGAAACAGCAGGTGATTGTGCTTTCAACAGCAGAGGCAGAATATATTGCAGTTGCATATTGTATTATTCAACCAATATGGTTACATCAGATTTTGGGTGATTTAAATCAGAAGCCTGAAGTTCCAACAAAGATTATGTGCAACAACAAATTGACAATTTCTTTGACAAAGAATCTAGTGTTTCATGGAAGGAATAAGCACATTGACATCAAATTTCACTATATCCTTGAACTTGTGAAAGATGCTGAAATTGAGTTGGATTTTTGTTAATCCAAGGATCAAGTTGCAGATGTTTTTACAAAGCCGTTGTCTGCTGATGCTTTTACAAGGTTGAAGAAGATGATGGGAATGGTTACTTTGAAAGAACTTGATTTAAGGGAAACAATGATGGAATAAATCAAGTTAGTTAGGTTTATTAGGGTTTATTTATTAATTTGTTATTTAGTTTATTTAAGAGTTTGTTTAGGAAAGGTTGTTAGAGTTTGTTATGAAGAAAGAATCTTTATCTATTTGGTTGATTATATAAGGAGGTGGAAATGTTTTGGTATATAGAGAGGTAGAGAGAGAAAAGTATTTTGATAAATAAAGTTTATTTTGGGTTTTAAAAATAGCCATAATCTTTTCTTCTCATCTTTATTCAATCTAGAAACTAGCCTTAAAAGTTTTGGGGTTAGTATTTGTAGATCTATTTAGGGGTTTTGGGTTCCTACATTCACATTAAAAATGGTGTTTTAGTAAATATAAAAGGGATACAATACTTAATTGCTTGTTTGTAGTGTCGAGGATCTTTTATGTCCTACCATGCTATGGACACAAATGCTCAGTGCATAGGGTTAAAACTATAAATTTAGTTTCAAACGAAAGGAATAGTTACCTATAAAAATGGATGAGATGCATTGGGTGAAAACAGTAAAAAAAGTATTCTAATGAATATTTGCTCCATAAAAGAGGCATCAAATTCAAAAAAACCACATGTCAAAAATCCTAGACACTACATTTGCCCCCCTTGACGGATTCTGTCTGTCTCCAATGCTTGGTCTGCTGAGCGTTAGGGGGTGGACACATCAGCACCGGAAAGTGATTTACACTTTTTAGGGGGGCACTTGTCACTTTTCAGCGCTTATGTATCCCCTCCCTCTAATGCCCAGTGGACCACACATTAGTTAAGGGTAGACAAAATCCTTCTCATACCAAAACCCTTGCCAAGTAACGTCGTTGACACTATCTTGATGCAACTTGCAAGGATTTTCTATGCCAATGCTAACCTCCGCTGAGGTCAAGGGGCGGCCACATCAGCATCAGAAGTGAATTACACATGCCCCCTAAAAGTGTAAATCACTTTGAGCACTGATGTTTCCACTCGTTTGACCCCGGCGGAGGTTAGAGGAGGATAGGAACGTGGTATAAAATCCAAGCCATGATGCAACACATGCAATTTGGTAATGAATTTTTTCTTCTTTTTTTTTTTATTTTAATTTTTAATATTTTATATTATTTTTTCTTGTCCAGTCCGCATTGGATCCGAACTCCTCTACTTTTGGGTCATGTCACGTTTGACATTAAGCATTAACAAAAGGGTGCCCCACCAAACCTCTTGAAACTCTTCAACTCAGTCCCTTTTCTAATATGATTAGGAGAAAAAAAGAAAAAAGAAAGCACAACAACAACGTAGCATATGAATTATTACCCTTTTCTAATATAATTTGAAACTCTATTCCTTTCTTCTTTTTATTATTTTTATTATTCTTAAGACTCAAATCTATTTGTTGAATTTCAGTTTGCATGTTTAGAACAGTCCCAACAACAAAACAAAGATGGATATGGAGGTAGAAAGCATGAATACTCCAAAATCCTTGGTGTCTCCGTGTCCGACAAGAATTGGTATCTAATACTCCAAGGGATATCTCTGCATGTGTGCACACAGCTTGTTGGAGGACAAGTATTTTTTTTGACATGTTTGGGACACAAAATTCTAAGGAGTCTGATAAAATAGCTCAAAGAATGGAAGTTAATTGAAGAAATACCCAAATAAAGTGTTATAATAAATAGTAAATATAAATTAAAAAAGGAAATAAAGGAAAAGAGAAAACACCAAGAATGAAAGAAGAGGAATATAAGGGAAGGAAAAGAAGAAAAAAAAAATGAAGAAAAAGATGACAATGAGAAGGATAGACTTTGGAGTAACGCAAGACATGGTTATCTTTTCTCTTAGTTTTATTTTTCATTTTCGTTGTAATTTTTTAAACTCTTAATACTTTGTACTCCATAGACTAAACATCATTGTATAGGTATGAATGTGCTTCTATACTATGCACTATTACTTTTAAATTGGTTTTAGAAATATTTTCAAACATTTTGATGATGCTATTTATTTTTTAACATAAAATTAACACAAAGTAAAGTTAAAAACATTAATTAATTAATTACCATAATCTATCCTAGATTTTCAAGAATTGTCGTGTCACTACATCCATATCGTATCGTACCCGTGTCCTGTGTCAGTATCTGTGCTTTGTAGATATGTAGATATGGAAGGATCTCCCGGATGATCTATTTGTTAAAACACTTTCCAGACTTCCTATGAAAACCTTCTCCAGGTTTAGGTGCGTAAGGAAACGAACTCCCCTTGGGTCAAACTCAATGACCACTATCCTTAGACATGGAGGGAAGGTTGATTAGAAACTTCGCAGTGAATCTTCACAGTGATTATGTTTTCATGCTGCCCACCCGTTTTGGCCTAGTATGTCTCGTCTAAGATAACCGTTATCATGTGTGCAATCCTAGTACACATGAATTCAAAACATTGCTAGATCCTACATGTCACATTTGGAAACCATGGGTTGTTGGTTTTGGCTATGCTCAAACAAAGGAATGTAAAGGGGTTGACTATTTTATCGCAATTATTGTCCAAATTATCCGTCACAAATGGGATCTGAGGTCTTTATTTGGAGCAATAACAACTCTTTATGGACTTGGAGAGACATAGGGGTTCCCCATATGATGTCTATTAGCCTATGGCTTTTGTCAATGGCGCTAGGAAGCATGGATACTGCAAAATCCTCGGTGTGTCCATGTTTGACATGTATCCATATCCAATACTCCAAAGATACCTTTGCATGTAAGCTCACGGCTTATCGAAGGACATTTGTTTTTTGTGGAGATGTTCAGGACATGTTTGGGATACAACATTATAGAAGGTTTAGTAAAATAGCTCGAAGAATGGGGGTTAATTGAAGAAATATCCAAATAGGGAATTATAGTAAATACAAATGAAAAAATAAATGAAGGGAAAATAAAGGCGTCGATAAGGAAAGAAAAGGAACAAAAGAGAAGAAAGGGTGAAAAGGAAAAGAAGAAAATGAGAGGGATAGAGTACATGAAGTAACGCCACACACGGTTCTCTTTTCTCTTAGTTTTTTTTTTTTCATTTTAGTTGTAATTTTTTTGAACTTGTAAGTACTTTATATTCTAAAGACTAAACATCATTGAATGCTATTACCTTAAAATTAGTTTTAGAAATATTTTCAAACATTTTGATGCATGTTTTTATATTTTAACATAAAATTAACATAAAGTATAGAAAAAATATTAATTAATTAATTAATTATTGTATCGTATCCTAGTTTTTCAAGAATTGCGGTGTCGTCCTATTCGTATTGTATCATTCCTGTGTCCCGTGTCAGTACCCATGCTTCCTAGCAACGGAGATATTCACTAGCTAATCGACGATAAGTATCTGGATAACTTTGAGCATTTGATCATGGCATTCGACGTGGAGTGAAGAATTCAGAGTTACCACGCCCTGAGGGTTCACCTGATTGTATAACCTGTGTGCCATTGTCTTTAATGGAATTGGGAGGGTTTCTGTGCCCAACAAAAAATTTAAATGGAAAAATGGACGTGTGGGTGTTGAAGGACTACGAGAATCATGTGTGGGGAGAAAGAATACAATATTGATCTGATTACCATGGATAGATTCGTCAGGACTTGGTATGACTGATAATTTCATGCCTAGAGACATGGGATGGGAAGATCTTGATAGAGACATTTAAAGAAGGGTTAGAATACTATGACCTCCAAAGCAATTGTTTTAGGAAACATGAAACTAGGGAAGTCCTAAATTCTCAGTTTGGTTTTTATGTAAAGAGTTTGCACTCTATAACAGGTAAGTAAGTGGATAGATTCTTGGTCGAAACGTTAGCGTGTATGTGTTTATTTGTGGATTGGTGCAAGTATTTGAGTATTGTTGGGTTTATGTCTTGTATTCAACCCGAGATATAACCCGAGAATGATAACCCAAAAAACCCGAATATGACTCGAAAACGGGCAAAGGTGTGTATCCACTTTGGGGTCCAGATCTAACCTGCGGAGATTAGGGTTTTGGGGGGTTTATATTTGGGGTTTTCTCGGTTTTTAGGCCACTGCACAGTTCATTGTAATCTCTATTCTTCGATCATAGTGAAAGCTCTTCTCCATTTTCGCCGGTGGACATAGTCTTCAAGCTGAACCACGTAAATCGTCTTACTCTTGTGGTGTGATTGCTTTCTGCTTTATTTTCTCTCTTCTTGTTTGTTGCATACAATCATAGATCTAGGTTTCTGCATAACAAAAAATATGCAAAAGGGTATTTTTTATGGGATATAGATTAGATGAATATTTTAAAAAATCAGGAAAAAAAAAAAAAAGAACATGTCATTAACAACATTGCCACGCTGAATTTATCATTTTTATCTATTATCTTGTTGGAAGGTCAGCACAAATAGCTTATGAAATTGTACATCATTTCTTTTACAATTCCAAGGTTTCCTGTTAAAATTAACACATGAACTAAATACCATTACATAAACCCTTCATCTACCCCACCAAAACCAAAGCTGCTTGAGCTGTTCCTCACACAATGAACTCACAAATCCTCTCTGCTGCTTGATGCTAGTAGTTGATATCTGAGAATGGATCTAAACCAACACAGATGATGTGCGCTGAAAGTAGAAGCTAATTCTTGCAGCGGCGCAAAATCTTTGTTATGTGACTCGATGACACTTGCTGCTAGTGATTGTTGGAATCTCTGGGTATCCAGATCGGGCTTCAAGGATATTCGAGGCCCTGAAGTGCTAGCATCCATCTTAGATCCTCTTCTGAAAATACAGGGATGAACTAGTATCTCTTGTCTGTCCCAAACACTTGAAATTCAGAACACCAATCAAAAAAAGTAAATCCAGTGATTTGCTTTTCTAGTCAAGAGATAAAATCCACTTAATTCTAAATTTGTTTGGTCAATAATAAGTAACCACAAAGGCTGTTAATCGATATCAATACTTCACTAGGTAAGTCACTACAATGTATGTCCATTACCAAGGAAAGTAATATACCATAGGTTTTACATTTCTAATAGATCATGCATTAGTAGACAAGCCCGGAGGACAGCACTATCCATCAATGTCCACCCTAACGCCTACTTCATGTATGTGCCATACATGCAGCTTCTGAACGGATCATTCAATGAATTCTAACCTAAGAGATCTCCTTGTCATTTTCGCTACATCATGTTCTTTTCATATTATATGCCAAAAGAAAGCTCGCTTTCTTAAGCAATTTTAATTAAAATCTCAAAACTTAGATGGCTATTGCTACTAGGAGAAGAATATAATACATGGTAAGGTATAGAACTGTAATGGCTTGTATAGAGAACACATGGCCACTTCAGAGGATTGCTTATCTGATGGCCCATTTGGATTTGTCATATCATACCTATGTGACGAATAAAAGAGTGAAATAACAATTCAATGACTTTGTATGAGTGACTACGTTATTATTGATCTTGGACCAAATAATGCCAGATGCCCCAACTTTATGTTAAAGCACCTCCTCTTTATGTGTAAAACTCTTGTCAAAAATAAAATAAAATATTCATCCACTATGTATAAAAGATTTTTAAATAGAATGTACATATGTATGTACCGTATAGTCGTCGATCAGTACTGAATTTTATAACTTTTTGAATATATTTTATTTTATTTCTATGCTTTCTTACTATTCTTAATTATTTTTTATATTTTTATTTTTTCTTACCCCCCTATCTTGCCTTTGACAAGTTCTTTCCAAAGGTTAACCCCCATCTATTCCTATTACCTTGATTTTCTCCCATTTATGAACTTCCCCTTAACTGCCCTCATCATGGAAGTTGATATTTAATTGGTTACGAAAACATTTTTTCTCTTACAGGTAATGTTTAAAAAATCGGCTCGGTCCGGTGACTTGGAAGTCTACCGATCTGAGTTACTTGGTAACTTGTTCCTAGTTACCAGCTAATTAGT
>JAOXJP010093243.1:0-14615 GCA_025762735.1 Platanus orientalis | reverse complement strand
GCTTTTCCTTTCTTTTGTTTGCTTTTGTGTCCTTCACCTTCTTGGTGTGGTTCCTTTTGTATCATTTTTGTTCCCTTTTCGGGTTTTAATCAAGTTTTATCCCTTTATCCCTCTCTCTCTCTAAAAAAAAATCATCATCGTTGTCGAATCATTCACGCCTATGATGCTCCTGAGCATTAGTATCCGCTTATTCCTCATCGAGCCAATCAATATTTTACCCATCAAGCAATGAATCTTCTTCACAAATCCAAGGGTCTAGTGGGGCATTCTTCTTGAAAATATGACTTAAGTCTATTAGTTTGTAGTAGTCTTCATGCGAACTGTTATTAGTTACATTTTGAATTCTCATCCGCAAATTATAGTGGATTTATACTAGCTTGTGGTGGTTTTGCATCTTCGGGCGATTCCTTGTTCTTGACTAGATTAGATTGAAAATGCTCCAATTCTTCTCACATCCTAAAGAGGAGCAAGTTTGACTAAGGATTTTGATTGCAATAGTCCTTAGCTGGGGTGCATTATCTTCATACAAATCCCACTAGTTAGCCATAGGGAAAATATTTGAAGTTATAAGAACTTCACATAAACATGACTCTTAAAGAATGCTATGTATTGTATGAGTTATTGAGTATACCTGGAGTTCATGTCTTGCCAACCTACTTAGCTAGATCTGAGGCAAACTTTCCTTCAACATCTAAGAAAGTTTTTAACTACAGTTGGTTAAGAAGGAAAATTAACTCCTATTGTAACTTGAATAACACACACACAACAATAAAATAAAAGATAAATTACTTGTCTCATGGCCTGATCTTGGTTGATTTTATTCTGCTCTATTCTTTGAATTGCATTCTTAATGCCAAATCTTAACTCGTAGTGCATTGATAGCTGTCTGCTATATTGCAAAGCAGGATTCAGGAAATTTGGTTGCCATATTAACATTAAAGAAATATCATAATTAATGCGGTAATAGTCAATGGTAAACAATAATATATATTATAATAGATTTTTATTCACTACCTGTTTCATGCAAGTCATTATGGAGTGTTTTATTTCATCTTGCATCAATGATGTCCCAATACTGCTTGTATATCTCTGATGGCCTCTTTTGCCCTATCCATTGCCTCGTATGTAACTGGCATTGTGGGCTTCTTATCTTGATTTACAATCATTAGAACTTGTACCAGAGGCTCCATCAACTTGCATTGTAGCTCATATTTTACCTGAATGGTGAATGCCATAAACTATGAGGTTCATTAGGGAATCTCCACAATTATTTGGCCAGCAAAGCAAAATTTCATTTCTTAACTCCTTCACTCTCTCATAGTAAACAAATCTTTATTGTGGCTGCTTTTATGCCTTTTACTGCTTCTCAATGCGATAGTTCTTATTTGCTTTCTTCTTTTGATATTCTGATTCTTTGATATTTGGCCTGTAAGCTTCTCCTCTTACTTGATTGCTCCTTTTGCAGGAAGGATCTAGTTATGAGCGTGGTCTGTATGTTAGATGTTTTGAGGAGCTGTTTGATTTATCCAACTCAGATACAACTTCTACTTCTCGATATAGTTTTTATGTTACAATATTTGAGCTCTACAATGAACAGGTTCCATTTACTTACATTTCTTGTCACTGATGTATGTCCAACATGGGCATGTTCTCTTAGTTGTAGTACTTTGTTTTGTTTTATGTTAGCTTGAATTGAATATTATTGCCATTTTCTGATTGTGGATCCTTGTTCATGTTTTAATAGGTGCGGGATTTGCTTTCTGAATCTAGAAACAATCTACCAAAGATTCTCATGGGACCAGCAGATTCTTTTGTAGAACTTGTGCAGGAGAAGGTTGAGAATCCTCTGGATTTTACTAAAGTTGTAAAAGCGGGGTTTCAGTCTCGGGGAACTGACATAGTAAAATTCAACGTTTCTCATTTGTACGGTTTAATCCTGAAATCTGGGAACCATTCTTCCATATATTATTATTATTATTGTCGTTGTTGTTGTTTTTTTTTTCTTTTTCCTATGCTTTTTGTTCAACAACTTTCTTATGTTATTTCTTTCTTTCTGGTTATGAGCTTGTAATCTGTATTTGGTTGATGAACTCCTATTTTCAAACAGCACTTCTTCATGTCCATATTCTTTCTTAGTTATTTTATTTAATGTTCATCACAACTTTTATCATATGTTGTTGTTTATGGCGGTTATTGTTTCAGGGTCATCACAATTCATATACACTATAACAATTTGATCACTAGAGAAAACTTGTACAGCAAGCTTTCTCTTGTTGATTTGGCAGGAAGTGAAGGTTTGCTTGTGGAAGATGCTAGTGGAGAGCGTGTAACGGACTTGCTGCATGTGATGAAATCACTTTCAGCGTACGTATAGTAGCCATCTGCTGATTTTTTTATATTAGTTTTTTCCTGCAATTCAAGCTTTATTCACTGCTTTGTGCAGTGGAGAATGCAGTATTTATTGGAGTGCCTTTTTTTTATTTGATTTTTTTTTTCTAGGCTTAGCATTTATATAAGACAATACTCATAAGTCATATCTCTTATTTTCATTAAATACTTGATGAGGATCAGACTCAGCACTTTAAGACCCATCGAAGGAGCTGTAAAGCAGCCCCAACTATGGTTTGGCACCACAACAATGTTGTGGGGTCCACATGGAAGATAGTGTAACCGTAAAACTCACATGGTATTGTCTAGGAGTCTTTAGTCATTTTAATGCTTTATTTATTACCATAGCCGCTGAACTTGGTTTATTTTCAGTTTGAATGTCTTGAGTATCAGGGGCTATTCGTAATTTTGTGTAACCTTGGTATAGTTGGGATAAGGCTGTTGTTTTGTTTAACCTTGGTATATGGTCTGGTCTAGATGTGAACATGGTTCTTTTATTTATTTATTTTGAGCCTGAGTTTAGCTTGGTTAATTCAGTTTGGGATTTACTTTTATTTGTTACTTATCTGTGTTGCAAGGTTGACTTCTCAAACTTGCTAATTTGTGAGGACATTTTGCTCTGATCTAGTGCTTTAATAGAGAAATCTGCCGTAAAAAGAAAATAAAAGAATACAGAGAATAGAGAAAGAAAAGAAGATACCAATTAGAGTCTCACTAGTTGAACAATGGATCAAGTACCGAGTAGGCAAAGGAGATCGAATCCTCTTCTGGCATGACAAATGGTGTGGCCCAATGCCTCTTTCCTGCGCTTTTCTGGATCTGTACTCTCTTGCTATCTTGAAAAATGTAGTGGCTGACCATATGATCAGAGAGAATGGTTAGGTTTCATGGGACCTCCATCTAAGGCGAGAGGCAAATGACTGGGAAATCCTCTCTTTATCTTTCTTACTCCTGAGATTAGACAGGGCTGTTGTGGGGGACGAAAATGAAGAGGATCAATGGCTTTGGCTCCCCAATACCGAATATGGTTTCTCGGTCAAATTGATGTATAGCATCATTCGTCCGGTAGGAGCTATACAAGGTCCAACTGTAGAAGTCTACAGCTCTAATATGCCTTTGAAAGCCTGCTTTTTTTATGGCTTCTCCATTTCAACAAAGCTCTGACGCCTGACATCCTTCAAAGGCGAGGTATGTATCTAGCTAATCGATGTAGCCTATGTGGTTACAATGAAGAAACCTCGGCCCATTTATTTCTCTACTGCCAGGTAGGGATGCAAATATCCGATTATTATCTGTATTTGGTTCATATTCATGTCCGTTTAAAGCAAATATGAACCCATATGTATCCGATTCATTTAAATATCCGTTCGTTTAAAAAATATCAGACTAAAAATGAACTGAATACGGATATATATAATGACTGATTTAAATTAATTGTCATATTATAATATTATAGGTTATTTTACTTTATAAATACTATTGTAGGTTATGTTACATTACTTTTAACATTAATCCTAACCTAATGGATACAAATATATTAACCTTACTTTATGAGTTTGTTTAATTGGATATATCCATATCCATATCCGATATTTGACTAACTTAACGGATACGAATACGAACCTATATGTATCCGATTCTATTACATGTCGGTTCGTTTAAAAAATATCCAATTATAAATGAATTGGAATCAAATATACTAATATCCGCATTGAATCCGGCTCATTTGCATCCCTACTGGCAGGTTGCCTATGAGTTATGGGGAGAAGCTTTTCAAAGATTTACTCAGAATTAGGTGCTGCCTGACTCCATTCCCAAGCAGTTGGACCTATGGTTTCATGATTGAAGAAGAATCCTTTCGCCTCGGGGGACTCTCCTGTGGAACAGTATCCCCCATGTTATTTGCTGGTCTTTGTGGTCAGAACGGAATCCTCTGTAGCGCAGCTGAAAGATTGGGCCTTTGGCCTCCTATACAGATGGGTGTCTCATCTTCACCTCTTTGCTGGTTGTAAATTCTCATCCTGGATGTTTGATTGGAACGGCCTTATTTCTTAATCTTTGGCGGAGAGTTTTTGTACCGCTCATGCGGCTTTTCCATCTTTTTCATTTTATTAATATAATCTTTCCTTACTGATAAAAAAAGGTCACACTAGTTGAACCTACAAGTCACCTAGGTCTGAGTGCATCACGCCTTCAAAATTCTGGAGTCACACCAGAGATCAAAGTAGCTAATAGACCTTTAAATTTTATTCATTCATCAATAATCAATAAATTATGAGTTGTATATATAGCTTTTACATTCCTGGCATTCCAATTCCTACTCTAATTGCATGTCCTAAAAAAATTAAAACTCTAAAATAGCTGATTCCCATCACAAAGTGATACCATATTAGTATTTTGGCTGAAGTTTTTCCAAATCACATCAAATTCTCAAGATCTTGGACTTGTTGGAAAGGTAAGATAATAACCTTTCAAATGACACTAAAATCATGTTAAATGGGTAAAATGTGACCTCCTAGAATAAGGCCCAAAGAAAAGTGGTGGAAATAGATCTTTTACTTTCCTAAAAATAAATAAAGACACCTAATTTGATTGATAAGAAACAAACTTATATTAACCTAAAATTGACAAAATAAAAAATTATCTGTACAAAAATATTAAACTGAAAATACTCTACATAAGCCCATCAAATTTGAGTAGGGGCTGTCTCTTGTTCCACATCTCTATATAACTATGTATTTCTTTCTTTTGAGTAATGACAAATCAAAGAAAAAATTGTCAAAGGCTTTGGGATGTGTGAGTGCTCCAAATGAAGTGTGATTGCCTATGTTCTCCTTCTCTCTTCATCTTCTTCATCCTTAGTTATTATTCATGACTATATTTAAATTTTATTTTCATCATTCAAACTCTAATTTCCTTCAGTCCTATAAAATCCCTTCCTTGTTAGATCCTATCCTCTAAACCTTCTTCGCAATTCTTTTCAACTGTTGAATCCATTCCTTCAGAAAAGTCTATTTATTCTTGCTTCAAAATTAATCAGCCTATATAATCTTGTGCATACCAGTAAACCTGAACCTAAAACTACCTTTTTTCCCTTCATTCTGAACCTATTCCATTAGCTTCAGGTATTAACATCCCTCTAATTAGTTTATTAAATTTTAATTGACTGCTGTTTGATTAGAGATTTAAAGCCTTAATTTTCTAGTACTAAATTTAGTCAACCCTACTTTAATGTGACTGTTTAACAGTTGCGACATGAAATGAGAATCATAGCGGTCATTGCACCGTTTGTTGGATTTATCCTTCTTACAGGCTGCTTTATATATAGGTAACATATTTTCTTGATCTATAGTTGTATTGACACCACCTTATTGCAGGATTTTCTGGTTGTAACAATGCAAACTGAAACTTTTCAGCTTTCTTGAGATTGAAGTACCACTGCCTTAAGACTCAAAACCTGTATATTGCTATTTTGTTTTGTTTTTTGTATTTTGTTTTTTGATACTGATATTGCCGAATTTCATATAAAGGGGGTGTGGGGGTGTGCATGTATTTAATTAAGGGTGCAATTTGGAAGGCTCAACTTGAACTTGACTGTGTGGTTTGGTTTTTGGCAACCAAACCCAACCCAAGGATGACCATACATGCAGCGCGTCTTTTTCTCAGTTATTTGAGTTTCACTTTCTTTTTTAACAATTTAATGCATGCATTGCCACTTTAGCAAATGCACTGCATTTTTTAATTTTCATGTGTTCTTTAATTGCATTTAGCATTTTATAGATACCAATGGATAGGAACAGGTGTAGGGGTTAAATTTATCCAATTGGAATAAGAGTAACAAAATAATCTACATTGCTACAGCATTGTAATGGGAAAAAATTATAATGAAAAGGAGGAATATAGAATAACCATAGGAGATGCATAAGATGGACAGGAAATGATTGATAATATCCTTCAAAGACTGATAACATGGCATATACCAACATTTGAAACCTTGGGATGAGATACTGCCTTATAATTGAGGATTTTATGGTGTAAACCCTGATTATTCGTATTTGTATCTATTTAAATGTTGCACAATCTTCTCAAATATATAAAATAATTTGGTCTGACAGACCTCTTACCGGTGAGAGAGAACTTTTTCATCTTATATTATAGTCTTGACAATATCAATCAACTGTATCCATCCTCACTATGTTATGAATGTTATTGATTATCTATTTTGTAGGTTAGGAGATGTTTTATCTTCTTTGACTTCAAAGAAGGATATTATACCTTATGAAAACTCAAGACTTACAAAAATACTTGCAGACTCGATAGGTATTTTGTTCCCTCTCTATATGCATAAAATTGTTTTGACATTATAGCATGGCCATCTCGTCAATCATTTGTAAGTTATATAATCACAATGTTGTGGCAATGGTTATTTTCTTGGTAATCATATGATAATGCTTGTAGCAAAGGTTACAGTGATTTGACACAATAATTTATTTCTTAATGATAATTTGTTGTTTGACAAAAGGACAAGAAATAATCTATTAACATACTGTTTAATGATAATGAATGTAATACTCCTTCAGTGATGGCTTTCCTCATTCCTATCATGCATGTATGTTTGTGGTTCCAACGTCTCTTTGTAAGTGGGATGCTTTGGGTGGATTATCTTCATTATACAGGATATCTACTGTGGAACTTTTCATCAGCCAGAACTTTATCATCCTGAGTGTACATAAGAGTTAAAAAAAGAAGAAGAAATTATCGGAGATTGGATGACTCCAAGATTCCTTATGTTGTGAGGCAGAACTATGGAAAAGTAGGATAACTCTCTTCAAATTCACTTTGATTTACTTGCCTGTTTACCATCGATCAATTTTAAGGATCCCAGAAAGATCATTAAGAAAATTGAATCAATTCAGAAAAACATATTTTGGGAGCTTGGGGACGCCCAAAAAAAAAAAAAAGACTACATTATTGGTTGAAAACTGTCTACAAACTGAAAGAGGGTTGATTGGATATAGGAAGAGTCTAGGAGAAATATTAAGCCCTTCTAGGTAAGAATGTATACAAGAGTAAAACTGTTAGATGGACAGGATGGGTTTGCACTGGCTTAGAACTCCATATGGTATTGAGGCACCATGATGCAATGGGATTTCTTTGAACCTATGAAGGTGGAGAAGCGAGGTTTGTTTCAATATGATGTCTCTTGGTGATTAATTTTTTTTTTTTTTGGATAAATAGCAAACTTTATTGAAAAGTGAAAAAACATAAAATACAACACTAGGGGGAGGAAGCCCTACTAACAATCCTCCGGAATATAGTTCTCACAGAACAAAGACTGAGATAGAACCCCCCTATTGGTCAAACTATTGTCTAGCACATTTTTGCATCTAGGGACATGAACAAGAGAAAAAGGCAAAGACATCATCAAATCCTTGATCTCATAAAGGATGGAGAGAATGCTCCAAGAGCCTATCCCAAGACCCATCTCCCAACTAATAACCACCTTTGAGTCCCCTTCCACCACACACCCATGAATGTCAATCCAATTTAATTCACGAAGCCCCATAACTAGGCTTAAAGCCTCCATTGAAGAAGAATCGCACATCCCCAATGGCCTAGAAATAGCCCGAATAATCTTACTCAAATGATCCCTTATAACACAAGTGAAGCCGGCAAACCCAGGATTACCTTTCGAAGCGCCATCAAAATTAAGCTGAAAACAACCCTTAGGGGGAGGAACCCATTTCAAAGAAACAATCCTTGCCTTTGGTGTAGACCAAGATAAAGCTAAGCACCGGTCTGAAAGAAGCATAAGAGAAGTCCCATGGAATTCCTTAGCCAACAAAACCTAGCTGCTTACTTCCCTAACAATGGAATCAATCACCTCGCTTGAAGAGCGAAACTGTCTTCAAAAAGTCTGAGGTTCATTTCCTTCCAACTCCCCCACATCACACCATGCATCAAACAGTCCCAAAAAATCTTGGCCCGAGATCCTTACCCGTTGCTACTCCATTGCCAAACAAAATCCTTGAGTTCAAACGGCTAGACATGAGTCCTTCCCAAGTTGGAAAAAAATTTGTTCTAAATTGACTCAGCAAACCTACAATGCATAAGGATGTGGTTTGGGGATTCATTCGCACATTTGCACAGGATACACTAGTTAGGGGAGAGAGCTAGAAAAGGACGTCTCCGTTGAAGAATATCCATAGTATTAATACAGTTTAGCCCAGCCGTCCAGACGAAAGCCTTCACCCTTTGGGGAATCCGAGGATTCCAAATCCTTTTGTGAGGAAAATTACGATCAAAATTTTAAGTAGGAATCAAAGCCTGAAAAAAAAGATTTGCAAGTGAAAAGACTAGAGGACTCCAAACTCCAAATTCTTTTATCCGAAAACATAGAGGAAAAGTAAACACCCTCTAGGCTAGAGATCAAAGGAGCAAGGGAATCTACCTCCCAATCATAAAGGTCACTGGAGAAAGTGAGGTTCCACTAATGAATAGAGAAGGAAGGGGAAAGTGAGGTTCCACTTATGACCAGACAGGAAAGTGATTAAAATTCTTGATGAATGTGTAAAGGAGAAGGAATCTCTTTAATAATAAAAGAATGCTTGGTTGGGTGATTTGTCCTACTCCAAGCCCCCTACTCAAAGATGTTGTTACATGGGCTTCAAAGGGGATGATATCTAATCCGATGCCATCTCTGTTCGAAATTTAGTTGGTCTTTTCCTGTTTATCTTGGCCTCTAAAATGGAAGTCCTAAGTGTGTTGAATTGGGCAGTAGAAGATTTAATGGTTTAGAGTTGTTGGTTGGTTTTTTGAACTTAATGGCTGGGGTTGGCTTGAAATTCTGCATACTACTTAAAGAAGTGGCTAACCGTTTTTGGAATCCTTCTCCTTGCCTGGAGTTTTTCACTCTTGTCAGTGATTGGGGATGCTTGTGGCCTATTCTGTGAAGCTGATTCTCATTGTGGCAGTGGATTCTTTCAGAGGCTGCCCAGATTTTGGTTTGATGTGTTGAATCCAAAGCTCTCAGAATAGTGATTGAAGGGGCCGATTTAGTTTTCTGGTGAATCCTTTCTGATCCCCTTCAGTCAAGTTGTTTGCAGTCAGCCTGAGAGAGTTGACATTCCAAGGAAGAAGAGCAGGCTTTACTGGTTCTGATACCTTCATTCGCTGTGAGGTTTCTGTTATCAGAGTGTCTAGAGATGGAGGATTTTGAGGAGCAAATGATACTGATTGCCAAGTGGCTGCATGGCTGCTGTTGATCCTAATATATGCGGCCGGAGATTTTCTTACTGTAGGCCTTTTGAATTCAAAATGAACTTCAAAGTGGTCTACTGTAGGGACAGATGGGTCTTTTGGGAGTGTGGTGGGTATCACTCTGTTGGGCTTTAATTTGGGAGTCGGCCTACACTTGGCTTGGCCCATGCAAAAGCAAAGGGATTTGTTCCTGAGCCAAAAGCCTATGGGCCAAGGGCAAGGTGGTTCAAGTTGGGACATACCTCTAGGTCAGATTTTTCTGTTGTCCAAGTTCCATTCTTCCTCTTCGTTATCTGCTTTGGACTGTTGTAGGAATGATGAATCTTTAATTCCTTATGTAGATGTGGGGAAAGTGGGGAAACAATTGATGATGGTTGATGGGTTGAGTACCGATGGGAAAGAGGGCATTTTATTTGTGGTCCCGCTTTCTACCATGGGTAGGGTGGACCAAGAATTGAGTTTGTGCTTGATGAGCCCTGAGGATAGTAGTGGGTGTATGATGCCTGAGCATTTGGCAATGGTGGATGAGAGATTGTTATTAGAAGGTGTGGAGAAGAGAGATGATAGTATTATCTCGTATAGGGTTCTTAATAAGTTGGATGGGTTCAACTCCTTTCTTGGCCTTTCTTATGAGGGTTTTGAATGTGAAACCCATGAATTATTTTGATTGATAGAATCGAGAAGGAGAAAGGGGTGTGTTGAACGCTGAATCTAAGTTGGTGAAAAGCAAACAATTAAGAAGCAAGCTCAAAAAATTAAGAGTAGTGTCAACTATGATAGGAAGGCGGATTTTTGTGAGTGAGGGTGGGTTTCGTAGGAGTACGGGTTTGATGCTAAAGTAATAGTATGGATTTAAAAATCATATCTTGGAATGTTAGTGGTCTTAGTAATAGTGATAAACGAGTTTTGATTGGTCATGGTTTTCTTGGAGGGAGGTCGATATCCTTTGCTTGCATGAAATAAAAATCAAGGATACGAATGATATGGTGATAAAGGATGTTTGAGGCAAGAGCTCTACACAATGGTTGGCTCTTCCTTCTTGTGGGGCTTTGTGTGGCATCCTTTTGATTTGGAATGAAGATAAGGTGGAAATTAGGGAGCATGTGGTTGGGGCCTATTCGATTTCGTTTCGTGCTAAAATTGTTGAATAGTTTGGATGATAAGATTTTTACAGGTGTTTATGGTCTGGTTTTGGTGGAAGAGGTTAATGATTTTGTATGTGAGTTAGATGATGCAAAGGCTTGGTGGGATTTGCCTTGGTGTATAGGGGGAAACTTCAATCTGGTTAGATTTTCTCATAAGAGGAAAAGTGATGTTAGTTGTGATAATAGAATGGCGGAATTTAGGGATTTCATTGATAGGTGGAACTTAATTGATTGCCCACTAAAAGGTGCCAAGTTTACCTGGTCCAATTTATGTGAAAGGACTCCTCTAAGTAGATTGGATAGATTCCTCTTTTGTAATGGATGTGATAGTATTTTTTGGTAGATCTCTAGTGGTTCTTCGTAGGACGATCTCGGATCATTCCCCTATCTTGCTTGATTCCGGCTAGTGCCATGGGGGTCCGACTCCTTTTAAGTTTGAGATGTGGGTTTTCATGCCTGATTTTATGGAGGTTGTTGAGTAGGTTTGGAGACATGATAATTTCTCCAGTTGTGTTAGTAGGATCTTTGCCCTTAAGCTTAAATCCCTTATGGTCTGTCTTTAGGCTTGAAATAAAAATTTTGTTGTTTCCTTTAAGACGGATAAAGCAGCTTTCTAGAGAAAATCAAAGCTATCTATCTTATGGAAGAGGCAAGAGATTTATCCCAACCTGAAAGAAATGAGAGGGATATGAAGTGCACAGAATTTCGAATTCTTGCTATCAAAGAGAGGATATTTTGGAAGCATTTGTCTAGGGTAAGATGGCTGAAGGAAGGGGATTGGAAGTTTAGAACACAAATTTTTTTTCCCCCTAAAGTTGTGTCGCAACGAAAAAGTTTGAATGATATATATGCCTTTTTGGTGAATGGGGTATGAACCCAGAATCTGGTAGACATTAGGAAGGAGGTGGAGAATAAAATCACTATCTTAATATTTTTATGGAAGATCAACCTTTTAGACCGACCTTAAATGGGATGGAGTTCGAGTGGATTGCTAGGGAGCAAAGGTCTTGACTTGAGAGACCTTTTTTTGGAAGAAGTGCATAATGTGGTCCTTGGGATGAAATATGACGAAGCGTCGGGTCCGGATGGCTTCTCCATTTCCTTTTTCCAGAAATGTTGGGACATTCTTAAGGGTGATTTGATGAATGTTTTTTACGAGTTCTATTTTTCCGAGGAATTCTACGATCATTTGAATAATACCTTTATTGCTTTAATTTCTAAGAGGAGAAATGCCAAGGAGTTGAAAGATTATAATCTTATTAGCCTTTTAAGAAGTATTTACAAGATAATTTCTAAGATGTTGACTTTGAGATTGAAGATGGTGATGAAAGGTATTATATCTTAACCTCAAGGGGCTTTCATTGAAGGTAGACAAATTTCTAATGGGTGCTGATTGCAAATGAATGTATTGAGGATAAGGGGATTTCTAGGAGAAAGGTGGTGATTTGTAAATTGGATTTGGAAAATGCCTATGATCATGCTAATTAGGGCTTCATGGATTACATTATCAAGAGAATGGGTTTTAGGGCCATGTGGAGAAGTTAGATGTTTTTCTAGATTCGTTTTGCCTTATTTTCGGTCTTAGGGAATGGTTGTCCAACGAGTTTCTTTAGGAATTCGAGGGGCCTAAGATAAGGAGATCCGTTATGTCCTCTCCTTTTCATTATAGTTTTAGAGGTGCTTAGTAAGATGATCAAAAAAGTTGAGATGGGTTTCATTAGGGGTTCGAGGTGGTGTTACTCTCTCATCTGCAATTCATAGATGCTACCATGATCTTTTGTGATGTGAATGTTAGACATTTGGGGTATCTCAGATGTATCTTTAGATGTTTTGAGGTAATCCCGGGCTTCAACCTCAATTTAGCTAAGAGTGAAATTTTCCAAGTTGGGGAAGAGAGTAACATTTAGAATTTGGCTTGAATTTTGGGGTGTAAAATTGGTTATCTTCCCTTTTCCTATCTTGGCATGCCGTTGTGTTCATGCTATAAGTTAAAGGTGATGTGGGATCCTGTTATTGAGAGGATTTCCTTGAGATTGGATTCTTGAAAAACCCTTTCCTTTCAAAAGGAGGTTGATTGAGCATGATAAAATCAACTTTGGTGGCCATTCCCAATTATTCCCTTTCTCTGTTTATGATTCTGCTATTGGTGGCCAACAAGATTGAGGCAATTTTAAGAAATCTCTTATGGAATGATGATCCTAATCATCATTGGTATCATTTTGTGAAATGGGATAAGATCTGCAATCCTGTTCATAATGGGGTGGTTGGTATTAGGGATTTGAAGAGTCATAATATTGCTTTATTAGCGAAGTGGCTTTGGAGATTTGGTTTGGAAAGGTATAGTCTATGGCAATGGGTGGTGGCGGCTAGATTTGTGGAATTCTTGAAGTGGGAGTCTTGAGAGATGAGGGCGAGACATCGTTGTGGAATTCGGAAATCTATCATGAAGGTTAGTGTGGACTTTTGGAGTTTTATCTAGTTTAGGCTTGAGTCGGGATATGATATCAGATTTTGGGAGGACATCTGTATTGGTGAGATGAATTTTAGGGAGAGTTTAAGTAACATATTTCGGTTGGTCATGGATCCTTAGGTATGGGTGGCTGATTCTTATGAATTTAGGGGGTGTGTGGGACGCTGATGTGGAACTTGATGGGAGACAGTTGCAAATAATACAATACTAATACAGGAAATAAAATATGAAATTTTTGGATCAGGGGCAAAATTATAATTTTAGCATATTTATGAAAAATTGCGAAAATACCCCTGGAGAGCATCAGAATTTTCTGAAAATTTCTAGATCAGTAATGCCTGCCTCGAGGTGTCTATGGTTAAAATTTCATGAAATTTGGATAAGAATAGGTGGATCAAACTTAAGAATTTCCCAAAATTGAAGCTCCTTTAAGGGAGTTCATAATAGAATAGCAGAGAATCTTGTGAAATTGAAAGGGAAGATGAAGGGAAATGTGAGGGAGGTTTGGGCTTTTTTAGGGGATTTAATGGGGAATAAAATCCTTAATGATAATCACAAGAAAGGGGAAGATATAGTGGGGCGATTTTGAGGGTTTATAAATCAACAAAAATCTGCTCAGAAGTGTTATGGATACTAAGGGATATCAAAAAACCAGAAAAGTTGAACACTAAATAACAATGGAATTTCAAGAATCAAATAGGGAATAGACTAGTCAAGGTTACCTGTTCAAAATCAGATCATAGTACCTCCTCTTGATGCTTGCGATTTGCCTTTTAATGTAGCACAACAGATTAAGTGATTATGAGAATTGATGTCTGCAGGTTTGCTGTGCTTCTGATTTCCAGCAGCAAAGTAACTAAGGAGAAAGGAGGAAGATATAGGATATTGCTGGGACAAGATGGAAGGAGATGAAAGGATAGAATCGAGAGTAGGTCGTGTGGTATGGAAGAGGTAGAAGATGATGGTTTAGTGCAAGAGTGTCTCATAACAGTCTTTAGGAAGGAGGAGAGTGATTGTCATGGGGGAGGAGAGAGAAAGAAGAAGGGTAGGGACTTGGTCCACGACCATTTGGGAAAACCACCTAAAATTATTCAAAAACTGGATTTATTCTTCAATGCATAAACATGGGGGTGGGGGTGCCTATTTATAGGCTACAACATGATACCAATTAGAAGTTTCTAAATTTAAAAACTATTTGGTCTCTAAATACTTGGACCACAAGTTATCCTAAGCCTAAGGCATCCTAAAAACTACTCAAAATAAATTGGAAAGAGGGGCTGATGTACAACCCCTATGGACCCCACATGTTCACCAAAAAAAAAAAAAAAAAAAAAAAAAAAAAAAAAAAAAAA
>JAOXJP010093242.1:0-28593 GCA_025762735.1 Platanus orientalis | reverse complement strand
CCCTCTCTCCCTCTCCCTCCCACTCTTTTTTTTTTTTCCGTTTGGGAATGGCTTGTTCAGCCCTGCAGGGCCGAATGAAGGCTTTCTGTTCAGACTTGTAGGTCTGAACAAGGTTCCAAAAAAAAAAAAAATGAAACATGACGACTGTAAGATACAAAAAATGGTAAGCTTATTTTTGCCTATATTTCTTCTTCTTCTTCTTCTGGTTCCTCCTCTTATTCTTCCTCATTTTTTTTCCTTTTTCCTCACTAGGGCTTTGGGATAAGAGATTTGGAAGACCATTTACAACATTTGAGATTTATCTAACTTTTCTAAGGTTTTTTTTTTTCCATTTTCCACTTTGCCTTTTCTTTTCTTTTCTTTTTCCTCAATTTTGGGTTTTTTTTCTTCTAATAGTGTGCTTGAATATAGAACGCTTACCTTGAAACCTATAAATGGCTAATTGGTTTTTCTCTATTGTTCCGAAAGGTCATTTTTTGGGTCTTTTCTTTCTCTTAGTCTCAGAAGTCTTCTTAAATTCACGTTCTTCGGTCAATTGCTTGCCTCTCTCTCTATCTCCTATCTAGAATGGAGAAGTTTTCAATGTCCAAGCTCAATCAACGTTTCAAAACATTTGGAGCCTTTAAAGAATTTCTAGATCTCACAGGTTGTATAGAACCATCTTAAAATAGGTTAGTGTACTTGAGATTTAAAATTTGATTTTTTTGTTTGTTTTTGGTAATTTTTTTTATTTAAATTAGTTTGGTAATTAGATATTCAAATCCGTATCCAAAATTTGGTTGACGAACCGAATTCAAATACAAAGCTTATATTTAAATATTTGTCGGATATTTAGTTGAATGCAAATATATACAAATTTTAAACGAATCAAACACAAATGTAAGTAAATCTGCTTTGAATTCGCCTTGTTTACAGCCCTACATCACCATTATGGTTCAAATTAAGAAACAAATGTTTTGTGGTGAAAATGTGTACATTAGTCTCTGTGATGAAAGAATCTGACAAGTGGTGTGTTGGGATTACAAGTGTCAAAAGAAGTGCTCAGTTGCAAAAGTAGGTGCCCAAAAATAAGCAATAAATTAAAAAATACATCATGTGTCAATCTTAATGGAATAGTTAAGATTGCCTATTCGGTGTGATTTATAGGATTTATCCCATTAAAGAGGTACGATGCACATATATTATCTTTTCAATTTATTATAAATCATGCAAATCTTTCCTTTGATTATCATTTTATTCGTCCAGACTATTTGACCTGTTAGCATGGATAATTGAACTATCTGCATAGACATCTAAAATGTCTGCATGGATAAACTTATGTTATTTTAAAATTGTTCGTTGAACCAAAAAAAAAAAAAAAAAAGAGGAAAGAAAAGGAGATGATTTTGTCTACACAGGTATAGTTTCCCGATGTCATATGGAGTTCGCTATAGTTAGGCGCTGCCAGCTAGCGCAAACCCACTACAACAAGGTAGCATGTCTGCCAAAGTTGGTTACGTTAAATCACATGCATCTCTAAGCATTAGACCTGCAAATTTGAAAAAATAGCTAAAAAATTGGTGACCAACCCGTCATGAACCTGTTGTGATGTGAGTGATGTAATAATACACAACCACTCCTCCCTTACCTCTATAAAAGAGACCGGATGTTTGAAAAAGTGTTAGACATTTTGAAAAGCTCAAGAACTATAAAGGAAAAGAAGATGAAGGAGGGTTGTTATCATTGATGTCTTGCAACTTATTATTCTTCTTCTTCTTTTCTCTCTCTCACTTACTTTCTTAGTTTGATGACAATGGTTTAACTACATAACTCTTTAGCTGATGGGGTAGTTCCATCTGAACTATGGTTAAGTTCCAAGCTCATGTCTCATGTGATTCCTCTCCTATGCCTAGGTCACTTGTTGTAGTTGAGTGATGAGCTCTTTATAAAATACACCGACCTTAAAGGATAGAAGTATTTGAGATATGCGTTCATCTTTGTCGGGTCGTGTAAACCCATAGAGCGAAAGGAGTTGTTTCTGAGTTGGATTATATCCTGGAGTTAACTTAGCCGCATTCCCTTACACTATAATGGGAGGCCTTGACTATTTTCAAGAAATGCGAAAATGGCACCTTTTAGTACTCGAGACAACTAGTTACATTTGCACAAATGAAATTTTGCCACATAGTTGCTGCATGAAAATCCAAGATGATTATTGCAAAAATCTTGATGCATGTTGTTGTGGATAAAGACGTCATAACTTATGTTAAGCTAATGCTCCACATGAACCTAAGGATAAATGTGCTACTCAATGTATATATCTACACATATAATAATGATATAGATATAAGCATGCATATATATTATGAGTTTAATCATATTAGAATATGATGGACTTGATGTCTTGTGTGTTTGACACCTATGGATACATAAAGGTATCTACAAAAGAAACTTGGTGTGGATGTGAGGCACCCACTTCGGCTCACTTGAGGGCGTGCGGGCCAACTTCTTTTTGTATAAGGGTTGGGCTTCGCTTGGAGTTGCCACCAACTCGGGGTTTAACCAACGGAGTTGAACGTCGGTTTTCCTCTTCGGGGAAGAGAAGTCTAGATCTAAAGGTCTAGGGTTTAACTCCTAATACTGGTCTGTGTTCTAGAGATTTAGGGTAAGTTGTTTGGTTATACTTGGGGAACGTGTTAGACACCCCAAATACCTACCTTTTTAGGGTGGCTTCTCCCATTCATACAAGTTTTAGTCTTATATCAATGTTCATGCTTTTTTAATGTTGAATTGGAAGCTTACTGGATTTTTCTCAGGCTTAACACCTGTTTTTACACTCAATGCCTGATTTTTCAACTCTTGAATTTAATTCAGGGTGAAAATCAGACGTTGGCTTATGAACAGTCTAGAAACTGTTCTTTATTTTGTCCTATTCTAATTGTAGGAGACCCCTCATGGGTTAGGTCTTTAGAGGAATAGTGGACCCCTCTAAATGGTTCATTGGTTGGTTCTTTAAGGTCAGGTATTAACCTTAATGGAAGGGAGAGAAAGGGAAATAAATTATATATATATATATATTCTCTTACAGGCTTAAAGCATGTTTTTCATCTCAACACCTGATTTTTTAATGCCTGAATTTTAATTCAGGGTGAAAAGAAGGTGTTGGAGAAGCTGATCAGGTTGGCATCTTTATGCCATCCTTTGGGATGTTTTGGTGGGTCCCAACAATGTGGAACCCATGGTTTAGGTTAAGGAAAGTTTCTTAAAGTTGAACTGTGCAACCCTTGGGGTCCTGGCTTCTGGCTACATGGAGATATAATCTCCCAAAGTAGGCTACTCAATCATTTGTTACAGACTGAACGTCTGTTTTTGGTCTGACGCCTGAATTTTCAATGCCTGAATTTTAATTCAAGTGAAATTCAGGAATTGGGTGCCAAACTAGTAGCCAACTTAGGGTTTTGGGCCACCAAAGTGGGGCCCAGAGGGGTAGGGTTTCTCTTGGGTCCTTGTACTACACCTAGGGCACACACACTTAATTTAATTTTTGAAAACATGGTTTTTAACCCAATCTTAATGCCTGAAATTCATTCAAATTCAACATAATTTAATTTTTGAAAACATGGTTTTTAACCCAGTCTTAACGCCTAAAATTCATTCCAATGTCTGAATTTAAATTCAAGCGTTGGGATAGAAATAAGGACCCATAGAGGTACCTGCACATGCACAAAAATGGACTTCAAAGACTAATTTTTCCATGGGATAGGGTTGGAGAAGAATCGGGGCTCCCTAAGATGGGTCCCAAATCTCAACGCCTGATTCTTCTTCGAACGCCTGTTTGTTCAATGCCTGATTTTTAATCCTTAAAAATTAGGCGTTAATTACTGAGAGTCCAGTAGCTAGATTTCTCGATTTTGGAACCCTTAGGGTTTTGAAAAAATTGTAAAATTAGGCATGCTAGCAAATGACATATACACGAATATCATATAAAAATTTAAGCTTCAGATCATGTATAGAAAATTCAAACTAAAATTACCAAATATTCATTAAAACTAGGTCTCAAAAGACCCAGTTTTTTGGGTTTGTTTGGAGGGCCATCTCGAGGCCTTCCACAGCTTTATAAATCATGAAATTAAATCTAGTATCTAGAATATATGTATAGTCTAACATAGTCAAATTTAAGCTCAAGCATCCCTCTACAAAAATCACAAGAAAATCAACATGGAAATAGGTAAAAAATAAGAGCAAGTAGAGGTACTATGTAACCCGAATTGGAGCAGTGCTCTAGCATGAATTGGAAAACATAACAACATGCTAATTTGACATATGATAAAGGGGGGGTGAATTGAACTTAGGTTTAGGGTTGCCTTGGGTCCAAAGTGGCCTAGGGTTTGCAATTTGCTTTATACCTTTCTTCTTCCTCATTTTCTCTCTCTCTTAGGGTTAGGGTTTTTTGTTACCAACCTGGTCTTGCACAAATTTGGGGCTATTTAGCCCTAAATTTGGTGCAATGGAGGGTGCAGATTGCTCTTGGGGCTTGCTAGGTGGAGGGCTAGGATGATCTCTATCCTAAATGAGGTGGAGGATGGGGATTGAATTGTGTTTGTTGGCATGGATTGATGAGGTGGAAGGGGAGCATGGGAGATGGCTTTTGGGAAAATCCCATTGGTTGTAATCTTTAAGGGGGTGGCCTGGGGTGCCAAATGGGGGGGGTGTGATGGGCTCTCTAGGGATTTGAAATCTAAGGTTCAGATCTAAGGGAGGAGGGTGGAAGATCAAATGGGAATATGCTAATCCAAAGGTAGCACAAAATGGCCTTAAGGTGTGAATGCATTTAATGCTAAATATCTTAGCTTTAGCCCATTTAATGACTAATGCTGCTTTTTTATTTTTTCAAACCCTCTCTCTACTGTCACTCCTAGCGAGTTCTCGAGCTCAGAAGTCGGCCCAGTTAGTGTCATTTTTAGAGGTCGCAGATGCTCCGGTCGCACTAGCCTAGTCAAAACCGAATTATGAAAAGGGTAAGGGTGAAATTAGGGTTTTTTGACTTGAAAAGCTGTTAGATGTATTTTGAAAGGGCAAGATGGTAAAATTGATTCAAGAATCACCTAGGGATAGATGACCCCAGGTCTAGGTGATTCACAACCTTTGACTTTACAGGATTACGATACCTAAGCAGGAAATTAGGTGAAAAACCATTTTTTGAGTGATTTGACAAAATTAGACAAGGAATGCTGCTACTTCTTTTATAAAATGCCGTCATGGTCTGTATTTGGAAGATTTGACATTCGAGGAGTCTTGGAGCTACAAGAGTTGATAGATTGGTCAATGGGTTCCCGGGCAGTTGCCGAGAGCTTTTCGAAGCAAAGTAACTTAGAGAGATTAGGTTTCTGTAGCTACCTAAAACCGGGTGGAATTGAATGGACGGACATTCTCTGAACCAGGAGTTTGTGAAATGCTTTTTCAAGGGCAAGGGTGAAACTGAAAAAATGGCTCTGACCTTGCTACATTATGAGTCCGGGGGAACTTTTAAGGGCATTCTGCATGTCAAATACAGACGTAATGCGTTTTTTCTGGGTTTGGGCAGAAATGATCACCTGGGTCATAGATTTTCTACAAATTAGTGTAAATCTGATAGTCTTGAGGCTCTAAATTTACAATGATGTGGCCGTTGACTATCTGAATTTTTAATTCCAGATGAACTCCCAAGAGTTGGTTGAGCACTTGATTTTTAGACCTGATTTATAGCACATTTTAGAGTGTTTGGGGGAATCTTGGTAGATAAGTGTAGAAAAAGTTCATGCTCCTTAGACAAAATTTTGAAGGCCTTGCAATTATGGAGAGATGAGCACCGACTGATCTTGATTTTGAGGTCTAGAAAATATTCTGGCTCTATAAGAGTGAAATGCAAAAAACAACTTTTTGACCTCTAGGGGGAGATTTAAGATTTCATAGAGGTTCAAGGTTTCGAAATTCTCTTCTTAGACCTAGAGATTTGAAGCTAAGGCCAAGGCCAAGATATAATGATGTTGAGCAATGTTTGATCTGTGATGAATTCCTCAGAATTGGGAGACTCAGCGATACATAGGATCTAAAATTACACCATTTGGACAACGGGAGAGATTTTGGAGATCCTTTAAGAGTTCGAGGGTAAATGCTCTGAGGTGTAAAGGGTAAAATGGTAATTTTTCACCCGCGAGTCAAAATAGGTAAAAATGATATTTCTTTGCCTATGATGCTTCATGACAAGAAGGCTTATGTAGGCAGGAGAAATTCAGTGATTAGGATGGTAGATAGTGAGTTCAGGGCCTTTGAAGGCAAAATGACAAAATAGTATTTTTTTCATTTGTGATGCTTTACTAGAGAAAAGCTTACAGAAGGTGTAAAACTTACTGGTGACATGGATGGGGATCTTAAATGTAGACTCTCAAAGTCCTGTTGATGTCTTTGTGAGAGATTAGGGTTTATCCTGAAATTGTGCATTTTTTGCTGTAATAAAGTGTTTTAATTGATTCATTCGCGATTGGAGCATCCGGAAAGACCTCTTTGGGAATGTCTAATTTCCTAGAGTCTAGGTTTGTTCTTCCTAAGCTAAGGGTGCTTAGAGTCTTGATGCCTAAATATTGTTATGTTGTCCTTATGCTATTACATGACCCGAGTCAAAATTTGGGTGCTGACATTTGGAGTTTGTCTTCATGAATGATTTGGAACTAACTCCTCGGATGGTGTTGGAAAATCAAACTCACCTTTCATATTTTTACTTATATTTGACTATATAAAATGCTTTTTCAACAATCACTTTTTGGTTGCAATAAATATCACATACTTCATGGATGAACCATCATGAGAGTATTCTCTCACCTTAGGATGGTACCCACGGACTAAAACCCATTCCCCTGGTTGAATGGATGTAAATGATTGATAAGTCCATACTACATTAAATTCATGATAAAACATGATTTATATAAGTAAATATACTTATTTATATATATTATTCATCTTGAACTCCCTTATCCATGCCGATCACGTCTAACTCTGCACTTCACTCTCTTATTTATTGTTTTCTTTATACCCAAAAATCAATAGATTATTTATAAATAAATTATGCTTCATGGAGAAAATGATAAAGGTAGCATTTGGATAAGACTTCTCATAGCCAACTTAAGACATGAAGCTCTACAAGTCATAAGGCAGTGTTTTTTGATGTTTGGAAAAAACCAAAAAAAAAAAAAAAAAAACTTATTATTAAGTCAAAAGTTGAAATGACAATGATAACCAACTTATACGAAGTTGGTGTCCACCTGCTCATAGTTAGATATGTAGAAGTTTGCACCATTTGATGGACAATCAAATATGACACATGAATTATGCACGTGCTTCAAATAAAACCTATCTCCTCCCTCTCTCTCCAGTTATGTTCTAGGGTTTTCATCTGAGACGGATGCATAGGAGATCAATAGAGCTCCAATGGCTACAATCAACATGATTCTTTTCTCTCTCTCTCTCTAAACGATTGAACCACAAATGAAATAATAATACAAAACAAAAAAGGAAAGAGAAAAACAGAGCTTTAGGAACAACACCTAGATGCGTTGCTTCTTTTTTCTAATTCCGTGTCTCATTGCAAGATGTATGAGGATTCTTCACAATTGAAACTACAGACCTCCATTTATGTAGAGCATCTTCTAAGGAGCTTTTGGATTGAACATCGAAGTTCTCTCTCAAATACCTCTCCATTTTGTAATTGACGAAAAGTTGTTCCGAAAATGAAACAGAGAAATCGTGGAAGTTAGAGTTAGTTATGGTTAGGGTTAGAATTGCATTAAGGTTTTATGAGATGTTTAGGCCTCATTTGGCAACTCTCCCAATTCCTGATTCTTGATTCCACCAAGAATACATTCTTTAGAGTGAATTCTAGAATGAGAAACATGTTTGGTTCGGTAGAGGAGAGAAATTGATAAAAAAAATTGAAATCTTAATGAAAATAATGAAAATGATGAAAATGTTTAAAGATATAATATGATGAGTAGGAAAAAAAATGTGAATCGGGAGTCGGAATAAGAGAAACTACTTTTTTTGGCTTCCAAAATTCTACTCCCACTGATTTTGGGAGTGGAATCCGGGAAGAGAAAACGTAGTTACCAAACGCCATTTTTACCTATTTTGGAATCTTGGGAACGAAAGCTACAAGAATCACTTCTCGGGAGAGTTATCAAACTAGGCCTTATTTGTTCCATTCACGTGGCAGTTGCATGTTGTTTCTATTCACCTTTCTTGAAAGCAATTTTGAATACATTACTTGCTTCAATCATTTTTCTTTCGGAAAAAATGTTGTTGTTACCACAAGTAACTAGGGATTGGTACATACATGCTTACAGAAATAAAACCCATAACATATTTTAATTATTATTCTACAGGATCATAATTTTATTAAACAAAAAATAGAAGGGGACTTCAAACCTGTTTGATCCTTTGCTGCTTATTTATGGTCAAATTGTAGTTCAATAGTGGGATTTGAACCTGTAGGCACATGTAAAATTGCTCAATCTCTATCCTACATTGAGATTGGACTTCCTACAATTTTGTAATTCGTTGCCTCTATTTGTGTTCTTTTACCAATTTGGCTCCCACTATATATAAGGGCCATCATGTGTACTTGGTAATCTTCAATGTGTGCTTTTGAAGCATTTATCTTTGTGTTATCACATTGACAGGTTCAATGCTAGGTTTACATTTCCTTGATCCATTACTTTATTTCCAAACTTATTTACTTGGAACTACTTTATGCTTGAGCATGTAAAAGGAAAGTTTGGCTACTAAATTGAAGCTTTTCAGTTTCACCTGTTGTTCTCTTGCATGTGTCCTATTCTTAATATACTAGCATTTGGTTTAAGCGATTACTTCTTGCATTAATGGTATGTTTCTCATTGGAGTAGTTGTCTGGGTCTTGAAGAATTAAAATCCAAACTGTTCAAGCCAATTGTGTGAAAAGTACTACAATTTTTTTTGTAATTGGAAGTGAGTCTGCTCTTATTAAAAAAAAGATGGATTTGCCATTAAGAGAGGATTTAACTTCCCATTTTTTTGCTTTTGCATAGTAGTATACTGATCTCTTTCAGCTGGAACATAAGCACTTTACTGTTAGACCTATAAGTAACAAAGATGCAGATTGGGGTGGAGGAGTTGTCCTTGGTTTTTTAAATAAGTTAACATGTGATTAATTAATAAATGGTAATATATATACAAACATATGTGTTTAAGATTTATAAGAAAGTTTTGAGGTGCAAACCAAATACACATTTTGATTTCTATTAATGGAAAAGTTACTTATCAAATATGCAAACCAAACATCAAACCTGACTTGAAATCAACTTATTAAAATAATAATAATAATAATAATAATAATAATAATAATAATAATTACTTAGTTTTTGAGTAACTTTGTTTGTTTAAGTCATAAGTTTTAAAGAAGTTTAAACAAACAAGGCCGAAGTATTGTCAACAACTTCAACTTCTTTAATTGCATCATTGAAAAGGAAAAATGGTTTGCAATAACGCATATCTTTTCATTAAAAAAAGGGGTGAAATTTTTTAATTTTTTCGTTACATGGAAGTATTAAATCTTTATATTTTTAGGCAGTTATCAAAATATATATATTTTTTCGTTTCATGTGGTTGGGTCTGCAGTGTTATCCACCGCATGGTGGGGCATGTTATGTTGTAAGGATTTACCCTCTCACTAGTCACCATATCAAATGTGGTGGTTTTAAGTAAAAAAAAGTTTATAATAGCTAGCGATTAGGGGAGCAAAAATCTTTTGTGACTAATATTGGTGTGAGACTACACCATGGACAGACACAGTGCATGTATATGGTTAATAATGTCAAAAAAATATACTCATTTGAAAAAATAGGTGCCCAAAAAGATGCCAAATTCAAAAATACATCACCTGCATACATCACACATTGGTCATACCAATTTCATTCACATATGATTTTGCTTCCAATGTTAACAATCTTAACAAAGGAGCCCAATTCAAAAAAATAGTTACTCAAAACGGGGCACCCAATTCAAAAGAACATTAATGTTCTGTGATCAAAAGAGCGTGTTACCCTCTCTGACCACACCATAGACTGACTCATGATGTGCTTTTAAATTTGGTGCCTCATTTTGGATACCTACTTCTTGATTTCAACACTTTTTTATACTTTTAACCTTGTACATACCACATGTCAGCCGGTAGCATGGTCATAGAAAGGGTGACAAATATTTTTCAGTCATAGAACATCTGTAAATGAGCTGGCTTTTGTGCACATAGAATCTATGTGCAAAGCATGCACACAGATCAAGGGGCAGCCACATCAGCACTGAAAAATGATTTACATTTTTGAGGGGTGCTTCTCACGTTTTGATGCTGATGTGTCCGTCCCTTGGTCTGTGTGCACACATTGCACACGGATTTTGTGTGCACAAAATCCGGACCGTCTGTAAACACATCAAGTGTCATACATGGTGAATATCACACACTGATCACATCAATGTTGGTCACAGAAAATCACCTCCCACAGTTAAACGGGAGGCCCTTCAAATTAGCGATGCCATTTGGTGCCAGATAATTCCATACCAAAGATGATTACTGATGCATCAGAATGCTGTCAGGAGGCATACACATCAGCTTTGAAAAGTGATAATCGCCCCCCGCTTTTTGGCACCGATGCATCAGCCCCGTGGTGCTGTTCGAACGCACCATGAACTTCATTCGTGCGTAATCACAGCCCATTCCATACCAATATGAGTTGGGGGTATGTGTGTTAAATTGATTCCAATTTGATATTAAAATGCGGCTTTTCATATGAATGTCTTCCTTCATTTGATTCTGTACTTCGCATTTTTACCGGAAAGAGAATGAGAGAGGTCCATCTTTCAGCAGTTTGAGAATGATTCTCTCTGGTGGAAAAAACTTTGTAAACGTGTCACATATTAACACATAATTTTTTTGAATTCGGTGCCCCTTTTTGGACACTTTCATCTTAATACTTTTAACCTCAACACATCACGTGTCAGCTCCTTCTTTATGACATAGATTCACATTTTACAGTATGCCCTCATGCCCCCACGTACAAAAGGTGAGACATATATGATTAAACCTATAAAAACAATTTTCAAATGAAAAAATAGGTACCATACGATGGGGTTTAAAGGGCTAGAACAATAAAAAGAAAAGTATTCAAATAAACATTTGCTCCCCGTTTAAAAGAGGGACCAAATAAAAAAAACCATAACATATCAACTTATGTGGGACACAGATGCTTATATTGTTTTAGGTGTAGCAGATGCTATCCCTACTTCAAACTTTAAAATATCCACATCAGTCAAATAAAGGGGGAGGGAACTAAGAGTGGATTGTATCCACTTCTCTTAACAAACGCTCCTCTTTGCCCCATGTTAGGGGGCGAGCACACCAGTGCTAACAAGTGATTTTCACTTTTTTTTGGAGGGGAGGGAGAGAGAGGGGGTACAGTTCACTTGTCAATGCTGATGTGCCCGCCCCCTGACATGGGGCAAAGAGGAGAGGATAGTGGATACAATCCACTCTTAGGGACCTATATAAAAAATTAAAGGAAGGGATAAAAAAAATTATAGAGAGAGGCCCAAATTAAATTCACATATTCTTGAATTAAAACAGTGGTCAATGTAAAATTAAACTAGTTTCTTCCGGTTTATTCATTTTTAAAAAATATAAATCCTAAAAAAAAAAAAAAATAAAAAAAAAAAAAAGAAAAAAGACTACATAGAAATGCTTTACCTACAACATACAAAACAATAATAATAAAGGGAAAAAAAACACATAGAAATGTTCAATTTATGATTGGTTTCCTAAAAGCCTTTATCTCCTCTAGCTTTTTAACATATTAAAAAATATATATAAGAATTTGCAAGGAGGGTTCAATGGTCAACCACCATTGGCAATCGTGACTAAGTTGCACGAAAATTTGGTTACCTTTGACTAATGCTTATCTACGCAACCCTCGGAAATAAACTAATTTAAGTTTGTATTGTTGCTTTCAAGCCAAGATTGAGATTAACAATTGAACTAAAAATGGAAATAAAAAGTTAGTTTTGTTGCTTTCAAGCCTGGTAAGTTGTAACATTTGACAAAAGATACAGATTTCAGGGAACAGGGAGCAAAAATAAACAGCCACCAACTCAATCGGGTTTTAATTTCAGATATCGAGATGGCGAAAAAATAACAGACGTGAGAGATATACACCGACAGGGAAGGCAAACCCGACAAATCGTGGGAGCGAGAGAGAACGACAGAAAGAAGAAAAATATCTCCATTAAGCGTCAATGGATCAAAAGTCATCGAATGGACCTACCTCTACTCTGCTTTCATAGCCTTGTTCTCTTTTTGGTTTTCTAAATCTGTGGGTCTGTGCTTGTGAGGAAGCTGGGTTCCCTTCTCAATTGATTAATTGAGGAAAAAACCCATTTCAATTCTACCCATTTTTCATTTTCTCCCAGTTTTGGTTTGGTCTGGTTTGAAGAGTGTACGGCCACCCACTACAGGTGAATACATCTGGAACCGTAGAAGCTTTTGTATTTCTTCTTATTCTTTATTATATTATTATTATATCAAGGATTTGGTTCTGGGTTTCTTTTCTTTTTTTTCTTGTTTCCATCGATCTGATGATTAGTTTCTTTGATTCTTAATACAGTTTTTGATCTTGGGTAGTTCCAATTGGGAACATTTGAAGCTTAGATCGGTGCTGTAAGGCTTTTTTTCCTCCTGGGTATTTTTATGTGGGTTTTTGAATTTAATCTAGGTTTCATTTTGGACTTCTGGTATCGAAATTTGGAGCAGAATGCAGTATCTGATTATTGTATAACTTTTCATTAACTATTCTTAAGAAAAAAAAAATCTCTGTATGAATACTTGTGTTATAGAGATTTTATTATTGTGTTATATGATTCAATAATTTTTTATTTAGTTTGATAACAAGCATGCTTGTGCAGTAATCCAATGATCGGAGAGGATGGATTTGCAGTGGGGAACATCTTTTTTCTTTGAGATTGTCTCGTTTGATAATTCTGATAATTGATTTTTTTATTGGTGCAGTATTGGTAATCTTGTTTGATCCAGGTAGAAATGGGGGTATATCTCAGCACTCCTAAAACTGAAAAGTTAAGTGAAGATGGTGAGAATGGTAGGCTTAGGTATGGTTTGTCCTCCATGCAAGGTTGGCGTGCAACCATGGAAGATGCTGTAAGTACACGGTTGAACCTCACATCTTTCTATGTCAGCTCATTTATTGCTTGGTGATTGTTCTTTTTTAACTACTCGGTTTAGCATGGATGCCCAGACTCTAGAATACGTTTTGAGAACATAGCCTTTGCTGTTCATGAATTTGATATCCTTTTTCTTTATTTATATGGATTGCACCCTTTTTTAGGTAAGATGGGGTTGGACGCGACAACTGCTAGACATTCTATACTAACTCAATTAACCAACTACATGAATTGATTAGTTGATGTTCTGTGAAATGATGAATTACCAAATACGAATAGACATGCTGCAGCCCAAAACGAAATGGGTCTTTGAGAATCAGATTAATAGAGGAAAAAAGAGGAAGGTTCTGACCTCATGAGAACTTATAAGTATTGGTTTAAATAATGCATTTTCCAAATATGCTATCCCTATGAATGTCTTGTTCAAAAGTTTCTTGACCTGACAAAGAACATCCTGCATCTCATTGAAAGATGCTGCAGTCTTCAATGTGACTTGCTCTCCTTGTTGGCCTGCATGGTTCAATCAAGAAACCATCAAATGGAAGAATGAAAACCTTTAAAAAATGGGCTCTGATGTTTCTCATTTTAGTGAGTTTCCTTTTCACACTGCTTTTTTGGCGAAGGAAGTTCATGGTCATCCCATTGAATTGGTCTTTTGACCTTATTAGTTCACAATTATTAATGAGGTCAAAACTGGCAAGAAAATGGGGTTGGATCATAATTAACAGTGGGGAATTCCATACATGCAGGTCCAATTAACAGTAAAAGAAAATTGACCATTTAAAGTTACACAATTAATTGATTAATTAATTTAAAAGTAAAATGTAGATGTTAGCAAACACAAACTTCTTTCAAGAGTAGGAAAATCACATGCAAGCACAGAATATTAGGTTCTCAGAGAGTTGCTGCTAGATTAATATATTTTAAACACTTCCATTGCAAATTATATGTCACTTTATTTACTAATTTGCATTAGATCCCAAGTTTTATTATTTTACTTTTGTACGTCTGCAACTTCATTGATGTTTTTGTCCTGTACTTGTCTCTTTGTGAGTTGCTGATTTATGAATCTTGTTAATTTACCGAGGAATTGATATTTAGTTTATTTTATTACTGCATTTCTAAATTATGAGTAACAGATAACATTTTGTGTTAAACCTCCTTTTAACTGGCTGTAACTTAAGGTATTTATTTCCTTTCAGTGTAATAATTCTTCTTTTAAATCTCCAATAAGGATGTAGTTCCAGATTGTAGTCCCTTGATGAGAAAAAGTTTCTTTTGGGTCTTTAGAATGAAAATATAATTGGCTTACATTGGTATTTCGGAGAGATCTTCCCAGCTTCCTATCTCAAATTGCTAATCTTCATGATGTCACTTTTCATTATTAACTTTAGTAGTTGTTCTTTATGTGACTACACTATATTATTTGCATTTGGATTGAAGACACTAAGACTTATAATGTTCTTAGTCATACACCTTATTGTCTGATGTCATAAGAGAAAATTCAGCTTCAATTCTAATATCAAATGAATTGAGATGCCTTACAAGTTTGTAGTTAGGGTGAAGGGTTTCATCAGATGGGGCATATTATGTATGATGGTAATGCAGAACCAAAAGCTTTGATACCAAACTGTTGTAGAATGGTTTGGAACTGCATGGTGGGATGGTTCAAGGACAGCTGTAGTGTTGTGTGCAAGGCTTAATTAGGAATGGATAGGGTAAAGAAAAGGAATGGGAATGATGATCAGTATAGCTGAGTTGTCATGTGTAAGGCTTATAGGTTGTTGTTTGTAATAATTTGAGTTGTAACTTTAGAAGTTGTAGTTTAAAAAAGATGCAAAGTGATGCCATTAAGCATTCAAGCTACACTTTCATGAGACCTTTTATTTGAATGTTTGTAAGGATTGATACATTGATGCAGGAGCATCGAGTATCATCAAGAAGAAATTAGATGATCATGGATGATCAAGTGGGGTTCATTTAGAGTTTAGTTCTTTTATTTATTAGGGTTGATTTATTAGAATTTAGAGTTTATTTATTTGTAATCGTAATCCCGTAACTTATTTTTAGCTCTAATTTTCAGAATTCAAAACTTACCCATTTGAATGATTTTGACGTCATTTGAAGGATTGCTGAGTTGCCATTTTGAAAAAGCCTCAGATTTTGCAAATTTGATTTGAGTCTTTTTTTATTAGGAGTCTTTTTGGATGTCCCGTAACTTATTTTGATTAGGAGTCTTTTTTTATGGTTTCTTTGTGGTCAAGTTTTTTCTGGGGTTTGTTTATAAATATGGAGGAGATGGAGTGGTGTAACACAAACAAAATATTATTATTGAATGAAATAAAGTTTATTTGGGTTAAAGATTCAACCTTACAAAATCCTAGGTGATCCTAGAAAAGTTATCTCTTCTCTTGAATCTTTATTATTTTTTTATATTTTTCTTCTTCTTTTTATTTTTCTCTAAATCTTCTTATTCTTTGTTCTATATTTCTTGGCTGCAATCACAATTTTTCATCCATTAAAAATTCTGATTCTTGATTTCTCAATCTTTTTTTTTTTTCCCTTATAAGGAGAAATTTCTCAATCTTTTCCTTGAAAAAAGAAAACCCCATAACCCTATTTTATTTCAATGAATCAAAACCTCACCTTTCAACCCACCATTGGATCTCTCAAATCCATAGTCTATCCTACATCAATTTGGTAGTAGAGCAAAACCTGGAAGATGGTTTTTGAAGTTAAAAGTTGGTTTACTCTTCTATCTAGGAATGTAATCATATTTCTTATTAGTGACACGTATGATGAAAATCTAATATCTTCACGTATCATTGAGAAACTCCTGCAGAATGCTGAGGACCGACATTATTGTTGTTATTATGATGAAGATTTTATTGTTCAATTCAAAAAGGGGTACTATATGGATAGTGCTGATTGTAAAGTTATTCCTTCGGAAGGCTATAAGGCGGTCTTTAGAAAGCCATGGACTCATGAAAGGAGGGCTAGCTATAAGGAGGATATAGATATTTTGGACATTTTTATGTTTGGTCATGCTAGGGACCCACATCCTTATCTTTAATTGGTAGTTATTTATTTATTTATTTGAATCTGTTATTTAGGAAGTTAGCATTTAGGTAGGAGTTTGTTTTGAAAAGTCTTAGTTTGAGTTGGGTTATTTTAGAAAGAATTAGATTTGATTTAGGTTTCCTATTTTTGTTAGGTTTTCAATGTTAACAATTTAAGGTTGATGTAATACCTAAAAATCATACTTTTTGAGGATGAATGAAAGAAGAACGATTTCGCTAAACTTCCTTGATATGTTGAGCACTTGAGATCACCCTTTCTCTCATTTAAGCGGGCATGTTAGGAATTAGGTTCCTAACAAATGGTATCAAAGCAGTCTTCTTGGGACAATTGTGCACGTGACAGAAACCCTGGTATCATTGCAATAAGCTTTAGGCAGTCAACGACAACAACAGATTTGTGCTCAGCAGAAGATGCAACAGTCTTCACTGCTTGTTGGAGGCTGAAAACCAAAGAAACCAGTTGAGGACACCGTGGATTTCCAAATAAACAATCCCGAAACCACCTCCTTTACCCCCATGAATGATGTTTTCTCTATTAGCAACGTCGAAATCATTAATATGGATTTGCTGATTACTCAAAAGGGATGGGATCGACCTCCAAAGGTTGCAAAGTACACCTATCCCCCAATTGCTCAGAGCCGCCTTGAAGTTATTTTTTCTTTCAAGATGGTTGCAGAGTTGAGCTTCCTCGAAACATGACCTTATATATTAACAATCTCATTGAGAAGATCGAACTCGATGATGTAGGATATTGTGGAAATCAAGATTTCTACACTTGTTTAATAATCTCAAGCCAAAAAGAAAGGTTCTTGAAATTAAAGAACGTTGGAAATTTAAAAGTATTTAAGAACCAAATATTTAAAGAAATTAATCAAGATTCAAAGAAACTAAATCAAGAAGGATTGGGTTATCAAAGGGAACAAGAAATCTAATAAAATTGAATAGAAATCAAGAAAAGAATGCAAAATATTAAAAATGGTTGAAATTTCAAAAAAAATTGGGTTTAAGGTTCAAGAATTGTGGGTTTTCAAGAAAACCTAGAAATTAGGGTTCAAAATTAGGGATTCTTGTATGGATGGGTGTGTTAGGGTATGGAATGAATAAACCTAGAACGAATAAAAAGAATTAGATTTATATGAAGATTTGAAAAAGTAATTAAGAAATAAGTGCTTGCAGGAAATTTTCTAAAATTCAAGAAACTAGCAAAAAGAGACAAGAACAAAGGGAAAAAAGAATGGAGAAGATGATGAATGATGTTTAGGAATAAAAATATTGTAAAAAGAATGTAAAACAAGAGGATTTAAAGATAAAAAAATAGATTTTCTACAAGAATTTAAAAAAAAAAAAGATGTAAGATTAGAGAAGAGAATAAAGAGATAAAGATTAAGAGAAAAGAGAGAGAACTCACATTGTGTGAGAGATTTTGGAAGAAGACAAGCTCCACCGTGAGCAAAGACCCAAACTTCAATTCATTAATTCTCAAAACTGTCATACAATGAGGTCTTAGGACCTATTTATAATAAAAAAATGAAATTGGCCCAAAGTACCCCCCCTATACGGTCAGCCAAAAAAAAAAAAAAATATCTAGAAAAATTCTATCTTAAAAATTCTTAGAAATAGTCCTAAACTACTCTAAATTAATCTTAACCCCTCCCCGTTGATCATATGACCTTATTACATCAATCCCATTAATAAAACCTTCCTAAAATAGAAAGAAACAAGTAAAAATAAAGCTTAAAACTGTGGGTAGCAATTATACTTCTTCAATGATCCCTTAAGCTTAGTCTTTGACTTTCATAAAGGTTTGTACTTTTCCATCCACCGAAGAGCTGCCTCATCACTTCTTCTCTTCTCTACCTTTGCTGTGCTACAGGGTATTTCATATAATTCTACTGGTAGGAGGTGGATGTCTCCCCTGTCAAAGGAATTTTAAGCAGCACTGTTCCTCCCAAGGTGAAGTTATTTTCTTGCGTTGTGGCCCTAGATCATGTGCTGATCATTTTAAAAAGACCGGTTTCAGATTGCAAACGGATGTATCCAGCACAGTGAATAAGATTGGGTCACACTTATTTTTGCTTTGAAAGGTCTTCAGGATTGTATGGAGCTATTTTTTTTTATCACTTTTGGGGTGACTTGGTGCCTGGCCTTCTGTTCCTTTTTGGAGATCATGGATGTATTTTATGGATTTCAGTCCCTTTTGCTATCTGTTGGGGGCTATGGAAGGAAAGAAATCAAAAGATCTTTGATGACAAGGGTTTGCCTAGAATTTGTGTGGATGTTGGGTGTTTGCTGCTGAATTGGATTTTTTTTTCTCAAAAGGAATTTAAAATACGTGGACTAGTCGATATTTGGATCAATCTAAATATTCATCCTATGGGATAGTGAAAATGTTGTATGGATATACTTTCATCTTCTGTTTTCTTTACATGGGAAACCTCTTTTTATTTTCATGCATACATCGTAAAGCTCATATTATAACTTTCAATCAATTAAATTCTTTTGTTGTTGATATTTATCATCAGAAAATAGTGGAGAATCCCATGGACAAAGTTTGCATGGTCAGTGACCTGTGAACAGGTACGAAAGAGATGTACAATACACCATACATCATAAGAAGAAGTTAAAATGATGCAATTCCAATTTCTTTTGAAGCCATTGAATCCACTGAACACCTTTAAAATAGCCTTAAAGACTACTTTGATACCACCACTTCTCCAATGTCTCTAGTTGAGCATGGGTGGAGGGCTTCAGTTGGGTAGCATTCCAACAGATAACAATAAGGAGGTTTGAAGAGGAAGTGATTGGAAAGACCCTGTTTGATCTTGGAGAAGAAATGACTTTGAGCTTGGGTGGTTTCTCTTTGGTTTTTCTTTTAGGAGTTGGTTGATGTAGAAGTTGTGGTTCTCAACACCATAAATTGTTATGGTGCTGATAATTTTGATGAATATGGCCTACCCCTGGGAAGAACTTGTGGCAAGACAATGGAGTGAATAAATGATAGATGGGGGCTGTTGTGGTTGATGCAAGAGCATCTTCTATAAAGAGTAACTTCTAAGAATCTTGAAACGAAGCCAATGGAGGGAAACTGGATGAGATGCAGTCCTATAGAAGTTGTAGCATCCAGCTACAGCGAATAATTCGGCTATTAGTTTTGTTTTATGCTTATTAAAGCTGTTGGGTAGATTCAAAATTTTATTTTTCAGTCTCAAGTCTGTATTTTTTTAAAACTTTTATAGGTATAAGGTATTCAAGAAGTGAGTACAGCTGGCCAATTTGCCGATTCGTTTAAGAGGGTATTCTATATGGGGCAGTAGCTAAGGGAGAAATCTCACTTTTCAGCTCCATCTATGCGGATTTCAGGAATGACGTGGACAACACCAAATGGTTGATGTATGTTCCACCACATAAAAGAGTTAGCTTCAAGAATGAAGAAAATTCATTTTTTTTGGAAAAGTTTGTGAACTTTTGATGAGTTTTCTTAATTATCTTGGAGTGTTTAGTGGATTAATTGATGTAATAAGGTCATTAGAGCCATTAGAAATTTTATTAGGATTTTTTTTTCTTCAAATTTTTTAGAATTTTTTGGGTTTTTTAGGCTAATCCCATTTTTGATGTTTAGCCTACTGTTTCAAAGATCAAAACTTGCCATTTTGGCTTGATTTTGGTGGCATTAGATAGGTTATTCAGTTACCTTTCTAACGAGACCAAGATTGCGTAAATCCGAGGTGACTTGAGAAAGTTATGACCAAACTACCAAGGGGGTGTCAGAAAAAACGTGAATAGTGTTTTTTTAGAAAGTCTTAATTTTTAGTAGTTTAGACTTCATGAAATTTTATGTTTTGGAAAGTATAAGAATTAGAAAAACTTGTACAACAAGTTATTAATGTTTTTAACAAGTTTAAGATTTTAGAAAGTGTGTTTTAGGAAGTTTTAAATTTTAGAATATTTTATTTTTTTAAAAAGTTCCAAATATTTTAGGATGTAAGCCTATTTAAAGGCACCCTCTATGCAATAAAATACAGTTGAAGATGAATATTTGAAAAGACGTGTGTTGAAGTGGGTGTGGTATCCCAAGTTTTCTCTCTCAACCACTCACATGAGGTGAGCATTCAACCCTTTTTCTCTTTCTTCGTCGTCCCTTTTTTTTTTAATCTTCTTTATTTCTTGTTTTCTTGAGTTATTTATTTAATTTGTACTTTCTTTTAATTTAATTTTACTGTTTCTTTGTCTTCTTTCTCACATTTTTTTTTGTTTTTGATTTTATCTTTCTTCTCGTTTTCTTGATTTTTATATGACATTTGTAGCTTATCCCTAATTGTTGTGGGGTCCTTTTTAAAAAGGATATTCTACATCAATTTAGGGAGCTTTTAAAAAATAGGGCTTTAGTTTCCAATTTTGTTTCCCTTTAGAAATTTTTTTTGGAGTTATTTATTAGGAGGTTTTTAGCCACTACAAGATATCTATTTCTAATATTATTTTGAGGCTGTGATTCTTCTGTAACCCTATTTACAGTGACCCTTATGTATGGAATAAACAATTCTGAGTTTTGTTTAAAAATTGGAGTGAAGTAGTTGCTTCCTCGTACAGTTGGAGCTGTAAGTGCTTGTATCAGTGGTTTGTGCTGTTGATTGCTCCCAGACTCCCAATTGGTTGGTATTGATTGGTCTTTCAATTTCTGTTTCTCTTTTATTAGTTACAAATCATCCATTAATCTACATTAACAATATTGTCAGAGGAGTGGGATTTCTACAACAAAGTTTAGTACTGATTTTTGTCATCTACAGGTCTACAAGTAAATGATAGAATATTTTTTATTTTCTTATTCGATTCTACTATGTTTACTTTTTGGAACCAACAACTGATCTGAGTTTATTAGGGAGGGTTCTAGTAGTTTGATCAAGCTGAGATTTAAGGTGTATACAGCACACCCTTAGAGCTAAATCTCCTTCAAGTATTAATGTATTATTCTAATATGATTATTCTAAGTGGGTTTCTCATATTTGTCAACCAGACTGATTTATTGCTTTGATTAAGTTAAATTTAAAATCCATATAGTTAATTAATTGTTGGGATTGCTGCACACTTGGTATCAGAGCAAAAGTATTTGTACTGATTTTAAGAAGATACTCTACTACTTAGAAGAGGTTGACATGGTTATCAATGCTGAATTAAGTGTTTAGTTTGGTGAAGTGGTAAGCTTTGTGGATGCCCCCTTGTAACTAGTTGCAGCTGTATGTGGCACAAGGTTTAAAATCTCGTTATTGCGACTCGTATCGCGGTTTTGAGAGACGGAGACTTCTCACATCTAGCAGCTTATCACGGAGAGACGGCTTCCGAAATCGAGAGACAGTGAGAAATGGGTTAAATGAAGGAATTTTGATTTGAAACTTCAGGATTTGATTGAATAATCACTAATTTACACTTATGAATCATTAAATATAGGAAACAACTATCTATGATGGTTGGGAAAACCGTCACCCTTATGACATACGTTGTCGCCTATAGATTCTATGGAAACACTATGTAGGCTTTAGAATTTTTGAATGTAATTAGGAAATGTTATAATAAACATTGTTATACACTTATAAACCATTGTACTTCATCACACACTTGGGTATCAATAGTTGGGAATTGGTACCCTCATGACACTCGTTATCGCACATGTTCAGAATTTTAAGTGTTAAAGGTTGCTAAATAAGTAAATAACACTGCACATTACAAAATAAAGCTATAAATCCACATCCATAAAACATAATCAATAATACAAATGTATAACTGAAACAATAATGTCATTCCTATTCATTGATTATGCATTCTCATTATTATTTTTTGGCATTTTTCAGATTAATTTTTTATTATTATTAAATAAATACAAAAAATATTTTTTTCCAGAAATCTACTGAAACAACATTTTATGTGCAAAATGGTATATAGTATGCCATATAAAAAAATTAGACCAAACAATGCTCATTTCATATAATTTTTATATTTAAAAAAATAAAAAATAAATATTTTTTTTCGAAAATTATTATTTTTTTCATGAATGTGTAGATCTATCACAAATGCATAACATATAAAAAATCTACAATGATTAGGGCATAGATAGAAAGATTACAAAGTTTTTGATGAGATTTAGGGTTTTGGCTTTGATCATTCAATTCAGCTCAAATAAAGCTTCTCAATCGAAATAGACTCAAGTGGAGTCTTAGATTTTGCTTAAGGAAGCTAACTCTACCAAGAAACAGAAAAAAAGAGAGTTTTTGATGGATTTTTGAAGCTTGCGATAAGGGGAGGGTTTTGGTTGAGAGATGCGATACACCCTGTCTCGCAATACACTATGTCTTATGTCTATTGACTATTTAAAGGACTTTTGGCCTTAGGGTTACCACATATCATGAGACACGTGCAAGACGCGTGATACGTCTTGCAAAACGGGGGAACGTTACAGGGAGATTTCGATTAAACCCCCAACTTGTCTTCCAGTGCTGCGATACTAAGACGTCTCGCACGATACACCAGTATCGCGCGTTATTTAAAACCCTGCTAAAACATAAGAAAGAAATGTACTAAATCATAAAAAGAAATTGATGTAGGATATTAGGGAAATAAAATTCCTACACTAATTAATTAAGATCAAAGCCTAAAGATTGATTCCCAAACAATAAAAATAAGTTCTTGAATTTTAATGAATCTTGGAAATTAAAGAAAGGATTCAAGAAACTTAAATCTTTCAAGAAACTGACCAAATAATAAGCAATCAACACAATAACGGTCAATGGAGTGAAAATAAATAAGAAATTAAAAGAAATCAAAAGGTAGGGGTGTAGGGTTGAACAAAGATGGGTTTAGGGTTCAAGAAAGGGGATTTTTCAAGAAACCTAGAATCTAGGGTTAGAAATTGGGGAAAACAATGTAGAGGGGTGTCTTAGGTTATGGGAAGGCTAAACCTAGAAGGAATTAGATTTTTTTGAAGTGATGGGAGAGTAATTAAAGAAAAGGTGTCTGTTGAAAAATTTTCTGCATACAGAAGAAAGTCTAAAGAATGTGGAAAACAAGAGGAAAAAAGTGTAAAATGTGAGAGATGATGTATAGGAACAATGAGGTTTATAAAAGAAGATAGGAGAAGAAAATTAAAATTTGTACAAATTTCTTGTAGAGATTTTAAAGAACAAGAAGGAAGAAAGTGAAGAAAGAAGATACAAGATTAGGGAAGAGAAAAGATAAAGAAAGAAGGGATGCGAGTTTACCTTACCATGAGAGATTGAGAGGGATAACCAACCAACTGTGGTTCTTAGAAGTAACCCCAATTCTCTATTTTATCAAAATTGTCGTACAAGAGGTCTTTATGATTTATTTATAATAAAAAACTCGAAATTGAACCAAAATACCCCTCCCTTGTACGATTAACCCAAAAAAACCTTGAAAAATTCTAAAAAAAATCTTTAAAATTTCTAAAAACAGTCCTAAACTATTCTAAATTAATTTTAACCCCTACCCATGGCTCATATGGCCTCATGGTTCAAAAAGACGGAATTAGAGTCGGATAGGCCGATCCAACTCGAAATTGGCCGATCCATTTTAAAAAGGAAAAAAAAATCCTAAAAAACATGAGAAAAGTATTAGAAGAAAAAAAAGAAAAAAAGTCTTTTTGGCATGTTCTTTGAATATTTAATGTACCAAAAAACGCATACGAATTATGAAGCAATTAACTATAAATAACAATAACATAACATGCTAACTTACTAAATGCTACCAAATAACAACAATGCACACCAAAATTAGTTTTGATCTAAATTCTAAACTTCTAGTAAGTACTAACAAATAACAATCTAACATAATTCATACTCTATAGTCCATAGAAGCATAGATTCCATAATCCACACATACTACATATTCCATACTCCATACTCCATAGTCCCTACTCCATAAGTCCATATTCCATAATTCCATAAAAAAAACTTCATAGATGATACCTCATACCTGTAGTCTGAAAAAGCCTTGAATGAGAGTGCAAATGGAGATGTCACCATTGTTGAAGAAAAAAAAAATCACAATAGCTCCATTTGTCTTGTCTTGAGTGTGTTCTTTAGATGTCTGAGAGTGAGTGGGGCCATTGGGCTGTTTATATATTGGCATAGGATATGGTGGTGGAGGTCCTAGTGGTGGATACGAATATGACTCGAAGTCATCATGTGACCGAGTGAGATGACGTACAGGAACTTGAATCGGTGGATATGAATATGACCCAGAATCATATGACTCAGTGGGGCGTGTAGTTGATGCAAATGTAGGAACCTGAATCGGTGCATTGTGAGTTGAGTCAGTCCCATGAACGATCGGAATGTGCAAACACTGGAGGTGGCGGTGGCAGAGGCTGAAAATGTACTTAAAATGGGTTATAAAATTGAGGCCAAGGCATCGGATATGAGTCAACTGACTGTACACCGGCGGAAGAAGAACCCTCTGATTGTCTGAATTCCTCAGATGGAAATAGATTAAAGAAACTCCAATCCGTGTACTCAAGCTGATGCTGAGTTTTTGACTCTTTACCTTTACCCTTCCTAGATCATGGTGGGGGACCGGGGCGGGAGTCATGGTGTGTATCCTGGGTGGCAAAATATTGATCATCATACTCCGTAAAACCACATGGCATAACTGCATTCTCAACATAAACACCAACACCACCGGAAGGTCCGGAACCTGCTCCAGCAACATTGCCACCACCACCATCATCATCATATCATCATCAACAACAACCTCACCACCACCAGCATCATTCGGCAGTTGCGTACTATCATCGCCCATACGTGAGGGTGAAGCGTAGAATAAGGCATGCATCTCTCTATAGATGTCATCGATATCATTATCTCTACAACCCTCGGTCCCCTTTTCTTCGCCCTACAATCCTTCTTCTAGCCAATCTATATTGTCATTTGCATCAAAAATTGGTGACTCTGTCTCACGAATCCAAGGATCCAATGTATCATCATCCTCAAATATGTGGCTAAGATCAACTGGATTGTAATAGTCTCCATTGACATTTTTCAAATACATATTCCAAACCTTTAGCCTCATATTATAGTGCACAAAGACCAGATGATGCAAATTCCTCGTTTTCAATCGATTTCTTGGTCGGGTAAGAATAAGAAAAAAGGTGCTCCAGTTACGTTTGCAACCTGAAGATGAAGCTGTTTGACTTAAGATTTTTATAGCAATTCGAGCCAAATTAGGGGCATTGTACCCATATATATCCCACTAATCAGCTGTGTACAAAAAAAAAAGAGAAAAATTTAGGAAAAATGCTGTATTGATACTCGGGATTTAGTAAAAAGCTGCATACAAAATATCAAAAAGTTTATAATACTTAATTACTTATTGTAAAAAGTAAGTTATTGACTTGTCTTAAAAAAATTAAAATGATATTTTACCAGCTGCATGCAAATCATTTTGCAATTGTTTGTTCCACCTTTTGTCTATCATATCCCAATATGTTTTATAAGAAGTGGTAATAGCCTTAATACCCAGCTTTGCCCTATCCATGGCTTCATATACATATGGTGTTGTTGGCTTCTCATCTTGATCTACCACTTTCAACACTCTCAGCAAAGGATCCATCACCCTAGACACCGTATTTGCCTTTGTCCAGAAATTAATCGTGAGCACAATATTGCAAACCTTCTCAATCTTCTTCTTTCTCTATTTATCATCTATGCTCAACGCAATCCTAAACTGATCTGAAGTGAAGCAATTTTGGATGACAGCTCTATGCTTAAGGAGGCTCTTAATAGCCAAATGCTCAGTGACAAATCTAGTGATGCTAGGGCGGAGGAGATCACGACCATTTATTGTTTCTCACAATAAATTTACAGCTGTAGTGCTGTTGTAAATGGTGGAAGTGATCTTTCGTGCTTTCTTTATCGTTGCTCTGAATGATTTTTCCTCCAAAATCTTCCAACTTTAAATCGATACAATGTGGTGCACATGGGGTCTAATATAAATGTTTTCTCTTATTTATCAACATCTCCTTTGTAGCTTTGAAAGCAGCCTCGATGTCTGTGATAACTTGGATAACATTCTCTTTTTTTATCTCATCAACAACTCGATCCATAAGTGAAAAGATATAATCTGTTGTCTTCTTATGATTTATAAAATCAATTGATTTATGGAAAATCATTTGACGGTCTGAATAAATCAAGAAATTAATCAAGGGTTTTCTTGTCTTCGTTGTCCAACCGTCACACATAATGGTGCACCCAAACTTCTTTTAATTCTTCTTCAACCCTTGGATATAATCTCTTAACTCCAACACCTGCTGATCCAAAAAATGACCACTCATCTTATAAGGATTAGGACCCTAAACCCCAGGTCCTGTCTCAGCTATAGTGTCTATCATTGTCTGATAAAAGGGACTCTTCAATGCATTGAATGGTGCTGCAGAATGTAACATCCATCTACATATCGCTGATCTCACTTTCTCAAACCTTTTTTTATTAAACATATCCTTTAATTTTTTTGTTTACTTCATTTCTAAAAGCAGATGGGTCCATGTCATACCAAGCAGAAGAACTTCTCTTAAACTGCTTTAGTGCTCTCTTTCTTTCAATGTCAATGGGGTCTCTAAGACTTCTGCCTCACCTCATTCTTGGCGGTGAGCTTGATCCACCTCAATGGGGTCTCTAAGATTACCAGTAGTATTTAGTAAGTTAGCATGTTATGTTATTGTTATTTATTAGTTATTTGTTTCATAATTTGTTTGCCTTTTTGGGTATATTAAATATTCAAAGAACATGCCTAAAAGACCGAATTTTTCCATTTTTTTTTTCTAATTGTTTTCTCATGTTTTTTAGGATCTAATTAATTTTTTTTTTTGAAATGGATCGGCCGATTCTAAGTTGGATCGGACGATTCCGATCAAACTCAAAATCGGATGGGAATTGGCCATCAGAATCGGCTATGACCGATTTCGACTCCGATTCCGCCTTTTTGAACCATGCTGAGGACAACTCTGAAACTCCTGGGGATGGCCATTTAAGTCCCAAAAGGTGTTATTTGTATGTCAGAAACGGCTACAATGTTTACATTTAAGCATATCTCTGTCATCTCCTGAGAAATCACCTCGACCATCAAAGAAGCTTCCCCTACTACTACCCCTACGACCATAGAAACCTCCACGACCACCACGTTGAATGGAGGAGATAAAAACTGATTATTCTTTGGAAGGAGGTGGTGGAGGGCTCAACATGACATGCCTACGGTCCTCTTCTTGTACATACGAGTAAACCTTATTGAGCGATGGAAATGGATCCTTGCAAAGAATCTGTATGTGAATACCATCATATTCAGTGTTCAGTCCTGCCAAGAAGTCGAACACTATTCTCTCCTTGGAACACACTTGGGGAGCTAGGCACGGGTCCATACAATGCGTATACACACATACAATACTACATCCAAGAAAATACTTCCATCGGGATTTGAACTCACGACCAACCCTGCTCTGATACCAAGTTGGCTTGTATAGGTTAGAAATTAGTGAGAATAAATAGTGTTAGGGAGAAAAAATAGTGTTTCATACCCTACTCCCATACTGTCATTTATTTCTGTATTAGGGTTACAAAAATACCCCTATACCCAATATACCCAGTATACCCATACATATACACCTACAGACGCCATCTCGTAGACTCCCCTTTCTCTCCATGTGGTTGTAGCACACCAAGGTGCACTCGTGAGTACCTCTCATCCTCTCCCTCTTCTTTAAGGTATATCTCTTATCTTCGTCTCCTTCTCTCTTAGTCTCTTTCTCTTTCTCTTCTCTTATATTCTTTCTTATCTTCTTTTTTCTCTAAAAGATTAGTTTTCTTCAAAACCTCCATAAAAAAAACCTTCTATTTTCTAAAATTTCATGATTTGGCTAATCAAAACTTGTCCAAATCTCATGAACATTTACTATAGGCCCTTTGAACTCTGCACTACTGATCTGGAAAAAGTATTGGAATTTTCTGCTGTGTCTGAGGGTCATTTTGGTAATTTTGAACTTTATGTCCAAAATTACAGAAATACCCTTTTGATTTTTTTTTCTTCTTTTCATTTTATATTTTTTAAACTCTATTTCTGTGATTCTAGTATTTGTTTTCTCTTATTTCATGGCTACTTGAGGTGTTAAATTCAATTCTTGAAAGTTCTTGCTTCCGCACTTTTATACTAACAATTATTTGGGCCTGTTGGGATATCCTACATCACTCAACTT